>VXBB01002550.1:183721-354560 GCA_013399915.1 Illadopsis cleaveri
CCCACCACTGGGAGGGTCCATGGCAACATGGCACATAACTACTTTTAGCCTGAGGATTCTAGGAGAGCTGTAATCCCAATAGATCCTGACTGTAACTTTGGGCCAAAAACTGTATTTCGGTAGCCTTTACCTGCTGTCACCTATTCAGTCTGAGAGTCTCAGTCGGAGTGTGTTCTGTGCCAACCCTTGTCCAAGTCAGAGATCTATGAATGTGCTGATAATACAAAGACAGAGCAACTGGGATTTCTTGGCTTAATCTCTTCCCTTAGCAGCTTTTTTTAATGGATAAGTAATGAAATCTTTCAGGCCTGAAAGGTTCTTGAAGGCCCTTCCTAAGGCAAGCTCTACTGGTCTCTGTGAACAAAAGCTCAAAGGATGAAATCCTGTCTCTCTTGAAGTTGATGGCAAAACTCCCATTGACTTCAATGGGGATAGGATTTCTTCCAAAGTGCACGGAGTATTCCCAAGTCAAAATGTAAGCACACTGGCTTATTAATAAATGCACAATAACACAGCAAGCCAAAGGCAGTATAAATACTTACACGGAGTGTGATTCAGTTTAAATGCCAATAACAGACTTACTTTTGGAATCTGTGAAGGATCCAGATGCCACAGCTAAGATATCTCACGTTCAAACATCTGGATTCACTGATTGCTGTTCTAAAGGAAATAATTAATAAAGAAAAAGTGGCAGAGTGGTGCTATATATCTAATGGCACGGGACTTTATAGTGATTGTGAGCTATTTTCTAATGTTTAAGTGAGAACTGGATTCCTTTTCTACAGTCCTTACTCTACCTTTTTTCAAGAAAAAGTGAAAAATAACAACTGGAGTTAACGGAGTGCACATGAAAATGTCAGAAAGTTTTAAAATTTCAGTTTAAAAATATGAGAGAATATGAGGATTTTAATTAATATGTTTTCCATTGTATAACTATCTCTACAAATTAGCTGGCATTTATGTCTATGTTTGAGTTAGAGGTAAGTATCCCACTATTAACTGCTTTATACAAAAAAAAAAGCCAAATGATGCATGGTCTGGGGACATCTTTCCTGTATGGAGTTAACTGAGGCTGAGGGCAGTGGTCTGTTCATTTTCTCTCTGCTTCAAAGGAGTACATCTGCTAATTAACTTGATGCAAATGAGAAAATTTTCTTATACAATAGTTGAATTTGCATACTAATTTTCAATGTCTCTTATCAAAGAAGAGTCTTGAAATCATTCTTCCTGCCTGTAAGGGCCACATAAAAAGATATTTCATGCCTTAGAGCGAGAGAGGGAGGGAGAGGGAGAAGTCTTTTACATAAGCTGTTTTTTCTGTTTTTTTCAATGCTATCTTTGGAGGACTGGTGACCCTAACCAGGGGCTGCAGCAACAACCTTTAACAGTAGTCTGATAAGCCTGTGAAGTAATCACCTTTTGTCTAATCATTTCCACCACCATCCTATAATGAAAGCATTTGCAAGGCAGGCAGCTACTCAATTAAAAAAAAAAAAATTCTTTGCACTCATGCTACATGATTTTTAGTTTAAGAAAGCTATTTTTACCAGCTTGTATAATCATATGAAATGTATCATACTAAGACTGCACTTGAAATTCTTACATGTTCTTGTGACAGACCTTCAAGCAGTGCTCATTTTTGTACCGCAGATATCAAACATGAGCAAATGCTGACTTCCTCTCAATTGTAATTTTTGTTGAGTGGGGAGCATCACGCATGAATTCTGTATTTTTTTGTAGTGAATTTTATATTTAGTTTTTAATGCCTTTGTTACCTGTTAGGCTCACGAGTTTATACTGTCTTTTATTTGATCTTTCTTAATTTTATCCCATGCACATTGCTCCTTGAGGCCTTCCACAGAATGAACTCATCTGTTAGGTTAAAAGTTTATGCTGTCTTTACTTTGATCTTTCTTCATTTTATCCCATGTACTTTGCTCCTTGAGCCCTTCCTCAGGCTGAGCTCAGCTTGGCATATATCTGTGTAGCACAGGCTGCAGAGCATGTTGGTGATCTTGAACTCAGTGATCGTGGTTCTGTTCTCAAGCAGAGCCAGCGCAGGGCAGAGCTCAGAGCACCTTTGCTGCCAGTCAGTCACCCAGCTGCTAAGGTGGGCTTTGCTGCTTTGCTGTCATGACTGATAACAAGCTAAGACTGCCCTCCCCCTATTTTACTGTTAAAAGCCAGAATTGATACTTGGATGGTAGCAAGACACTAGGAAATGAAAATGTTAGCAGATTTACTGATGCTGCAATAATTGATGTGTATTTCTTTAATGCCTGTAATTGCAGAGATACATTGAGCTAAATTGAATGCAGATTCAAAAACAATGTTTTTAATGACACTGCTTGCTTTCTCAGCGGTATTCCATGGAAGCAGTTGCTGTTCTGGCTAAGAAGCAATTGTTCTAAGTCTGTGCCTCTCTCCAGGGTTTCACATGAACTCTGAGTCAACACACAACACATATTTTACATGCAATGAGATGGTATGTCAGGAGTTATTACCTTTAAGTAATTTTCATATACTTGAGGAAATTTCACCATTGTGGATAAGAACTCTGAAAACTCATTTATTCCACAGTTTTTCAAATACGTCAGTGAACAAAAAGCATGTCACTAGAGCCTTTTAGAATGCAACCCCCCCAAAAAAATTAAACATATCATGGAACATCAGTAAGTTATAAAACTGTTGGCCAAAGAAGACCCAAAGTTTTAAAAAAGTTTAATTTTTAAAAGATTTTATATTTTTTTAAGTTAAGCTCCCAAGTCTGTATTAAGTATTGGAAATTGATTTTCATTCAATCAACTTTTTAATCAACTTTTTAAAATTTAATGGAGGCTACTTGATTCTGAAAAAAAATCTGTGGTGCTTATTTCAATTGGTTAACTATGCACTCATATTTAGTACAGTCAGCAGCCTCGTTTTAATTATTATATTTTTTTCAAAATCCTTTCCATCATTACCTTTTATGAGTTTGTCTATATGTCTATCGGATATATAACTTAAAAATGTATGTCTTTTAACTGTGTTCATGACATAATGAGTTTTTCACAGTTGAATTTATGCCTGTGCTAATGAAGCATAAGGTACATGTTTTTCCCCCACATCACCTGGATATCATTTCCTGGTTGATATAAGTAGCCAGCTATACACCAATGGAAAATAAATCTTTATAATATTAATAGGAATTATCATGAGTAATGACAGCATAATAGAATAATACACACACACAACCTTGCAAATGTGAGAATAGTCACAACTTCCTACCAGTAAACTGTCAACATTTATTTACAACATTTAGTACTTTATTAAGCTCTTTGCGTTGCCATCACATTTCCCAAATTATAACCAGAAAGATAAAGTTCACAGAGAGTTTTGTGAATCCTGCTGTCATTGAACAGTTCATTGAAATCCTTCTATTCCTTATAATTCTTTTCTTGCCACAAAATGGTACAAGTATAGATTGTCAAGTATGTTCTAATAAGCAGAGATCTGGATAGTTGGGTTTTTTTAAATGAAATTTCTTAATAAAAATCGCCACTGAAAGGAAAAAAAATGAATATTTTGGAAGAAAAGACAGCAAAGGGCAAAATGGGACCTGGCAAGGTGGGACTGTCAGTAGAGGTGACTAAGCCTTCCTGCTGAAGGAAGCTGGGATAATCCATGGGAATGAATCTCTTTAAATCCTGTCCACCACTTGCTCCAGACCTTATTAAATAGGTCAGAGGAAAAGATTTTAAACATTATTCCTTTAATTAATAATATGAAATGTTTAATAAACACAGTGTTTCATGCAGGCAGAGTTCTTGGGAGCAGGCTGACTTGGTTTTCAGATAATTCAGAGTTAAACTAGATACCTTATTGAAAACTGCTGTGTTCTACCAGTTTCAGTCATTGTAGCAGAACAGGTCTGTTTTGATATTGGTTTGCATTATAAAAGCATTTCTTTTTGTTGGAGGTGCATTGAAACCAATTTCTTTAGTCAAGGCAAAATTTGACTGAAGATTTTAAGGGAAAGGAGAAAACGTATCCAATTGTAGAACAGTTGGTCTAACAGAAGTCCTAGATTTATTGCTGTGATTGTGTGCATTTTTTGTATATAACTGGTAGCTCTACGTACATCACTAGTGGCAGAAATTATGGAATCTATATGTAAAGGTGCAATAAGCCTTAGTCACCTGATTTCCATTGCTGAACAGTTCTTGGTACCTTTGAAAATACTTTTTTGTCTTCCTTTGTGGTTGTGCATTCCCTGATATGATCATACATCTAATAATGAAACAGAAAAAGTACAATACTGGACCTGAGTATTTCAATGTCCTAATATTTTAATAATGTGTGTTTTCCTGCATAGCTGTCAGCTATAGACATGCAGAGTTTTTATTTTAGAAGCATTTCTGAAATCTTTGGTGTAGGTTGTTAGTAGGATTTTTTTGTCTTTTTGTTTTTTTTAAAAACCCATTAGTGTTTGAGGAAAAATACCATCTGATGTTGCAATGAGTGGCTTCACCTTTCAGGGTAATGTTTAACCGTAGGTGTAAATGTACGCAAACAGAAAAGTTTTTCTGTAAGAACTCTGTAGTTTTAATCTATGAGGCAGAGAATGTGTATTTTCATCGTTCTCTTAATTATTTCTGCTAAGCTAAGCTCTGCAGCATTTCTGAAGCCAAAAAAATTGGAAAGGACTATCAAAATCCTTAGAATCATAGTACTACTTCCCATCACAAGCAACTGTGCTTTCTTATGCTGGTCATATATATATTAAACTAGGCTCTAAAAATGTTTTAGTTTGGTTCCTTAGATGCCACTGTTTTTCTGCAAAGGCTTATAGACAAATGCATAATTTCCAGTCTTCAGCCTTGATGTAGCGTTGTCTGCTTTATTTTGTGCCTGTAGCAACATCATC
This sequence comes from Illadopsis cleaveri, assembly GCA_013399915.1. NCBI lineage: Eukaryota > Metazoa > Chordata > Aves > Passeriformes > Timaliidae > Illadopsis > Illadopsis cleaveri. The sequence continues at coordinate 188,628 of VXBB01002550.1, forward strand.
CTTAAGCTTGTGTGGCTCTTCTTTCTTTCTGTGGATTTACAGGGACCAGTAATTGCCCTCTTAGACTTTTCCAGGATAGAAGTGTCGGGCTGCTTTCTCTCTTCTTGAAAAAAGACTTTTTGCTTCCATATTGATTTACATGGTCCTTCCATTCCAGTTTGAATTCATCTTCATTATTCCATGTTGATTTGCATAGTCCTTTCATCTAGTTTGAATTCATGTTTGCTGAAGATAAAGAACAAGAAGTGCTTAGAGTGTTCCACATGAAATTCCAGCAGTAACCGGGGAAAACAAACAGTAATTACGGTTATATTCTAGTGCATAATAGCACCACCAATACAATACTTTCCGTTCCTCCTATCTGTTCCTAAATTAATCACCTTTCCCTCTGTACTACAAAAACTGATGCTGTTCCTAATATTTGAATGCTTAAGTAAATTTAGTTTCTTCCTGGGTCACTTTCTGATCTCTTCCATGTTCACTGTAGCCTGGATGCACAGAGAGATGTGGTAGGATGCGGTCTCAGCTTTAGGTTTGCTGTTGGTGGTGCTGGGTTGCTTCCCATCTCTGATGGTAGTGTCATTGTATCTCTCTTTATCATTAGAAAGTGTCACAGCAGTTTTGCTACTGCGTGTGCCCCAAGCTTTGATAAAGAATTGAGTTTGATGCCAGTTTAATTTTCAGACCAAGCTTAACAGTAGCTTTCTTTCAACTACTTTCTTCCTCTCCTTCCTTTGCTTTCTGGTGGGTTTTTTTTGGTTTTTGGGTTTGGTTGTTTTTTTTTGTTGTTTTTTTTTTTTCAGCATTCATACATTCCCTCTGGAATTTTGACACAACTCTCTCAACCTTCCAAGACAGAAATTTTTGCTGCTTCTTTTCTTAGTTACTGTTAATATTCTATTTATTTTTATAGTACTTTCTGACATGGTTTATTCAGTTAGGCTGGGAGTTCTTCAAGTTTTGTCCTCTTGTTTAATATGGAAATTCTGGAGTAATATTGTTCTAAAGAAATTAAATTATGTTTCCATGAGCTGCAGATCAGTCTCTTAATCTGATTATTTTTCCCTAACAACATTCTCTTTTCATAAATGCTCATTGTTGGCTGAACATTTCTCTGATTCCTAGGAATTATTAATCAATAATCTACCTATTTTCCTTCCCTTTTCAAGACTTTAGTCTCCTCCTTTGATATTAAAAGTCTCTGAAATTGCACTAGAAAATTCACTGAAAATAACACTTTATTGACTGTTTTCTCGAAACTAAACTAAACTAAACTAAACTAAACTGAACTAAACTAAACTAAATAGACCTGCTTTACTATGAAACCAGCAGAATCATTGCTTTCCACTTTCTTACCTTAAAATTAATTTAAAGTTTTCCAGGTTTCCTCAGATTTGTATCTCACATCCTTACTTTTGTCTAGCATTGCATACTTTGTTCACTGCCTACTCTTTGATGACAAAATATGATGATTTGATGCCTTATTGACTAATTCTAGGTAATATGCTTCCCAGGTTTTTAGATCTGACCTCTCCTGGATTTGAGAGAAATTCCAGCATTTCTCCTCTCTGCTTTTCTTTGGTCTTTAGGCCACAGCATTCCATTGCAGTTCTCTGTATATTATCTTCATGTCTCCTTGGACTCTACTCTCCCAGGCTACACCAACGCTAGGAAACTAAACAAAACAGTGGCAATTGAGCCTTACTTTTTCTCACAGCTAAATAGCAGAGTCAATAACAGGTTTTAGTGCCCAGGCACTGTTTCAGACTTCTCACCTGTCACGAATCATTCCTAGTACACATTTTGCATGTGAGCACCTCATGTCAACAAGAGGATTTAACGTGATGCACATGGACTGTGCTATGACCCTTCCACTATGACCCAGAAAATTATCCTTGGCCCATTTTATGTGTGAGCTCATTTTTTAAGTACAAACAAACCCAACTGTCCTCATCATCCTTTTTTTCTGCTGTAACTAGTTTAATATCTGGGGTTTACCACACCCTTTCTGTTTGTGCCTTTCATTCTCCACTACAGCAAATGTGTTGGTCAAAGCAGCCTTTCTGTAGCAAGGAGTGTCTGAATTTCTCTTCATGCAAGGTACTATCTGCATTTCTGGGCATCTTTAGGTGTGTGAATATTTGAGCATCCCATTCACTCTCCTAAATTCTGTGCTCCATCCCTACTTGAACACCATCTTTCCACTCCTCAGACATTTTTCCTCTTATGTTCTACTTTTTCAAATACGTAGCTTCATCCAGATAGTCATCCAAAGATAATACACATTCTAGCTTTCTGGACTTACTCTGTCCTAACCATCATCACCTTCTCTCTATGGACCCTAACTTTAAAGAAATAGGGAGAAAATCCCATCCAAAGTAACCTGTTTGTAGACTGTTTGGCTGCTGACCATTTGGTTTTTCAATCTAATCCTGCTTCTCTGCTTTGGCTGAGTTGGATGTCCATCAGCAGTGATTAAAAGCTGAAAATTTCCAGCACCAGTTGAGCTAAGAGCTGGTAAGCCCATGTGTAACTTCACCTCGGAATAATTTTATACCAAAGTGTCAAGTCATGGGAAAATTTCAAGCACTTTCCCAACATAAATCTCAGGTAACTGAAATTCAACTTTAGGCTTGATATTAATGCCATGAAACTGAATAATAAAAATGCTAACTTGAAATTTTAAGCACAACTTCCATTTCAAGGAATTGGAGAAGTTTTACATTCTCATATTTACCTCCTTTAAACTCTACCATCAATCAACAGGTAACTTCATTCTACCCTCCACGTTCTCCCTCAATCTACATTCTACACTTTTGGGTCCATCAGGAATTATTCCACTTAAGGTACAGAAAAACAAATGTCTGTCTATGTAAGCCTGTTAAGACAAAATTCTCTTTGAGGACATAGTTGAATCTTTTAAATTTATTCCCCACTAGAATCAGGCCTTAGGAGTTAGTATTTAGACTGAAATTTTTATAGGATTTTTAAATGAATTTTTAGAATAAAAGTAGACTTACAGAAACAGCTACACTCTTTCCCCAGCAACGTAAGATGATTCAGAGAGAGATGCTGGAAACTATCAGAAGGAGCTATAGAATTATTTTGCTCTGAAGGGAAATTCTTAGTTCACATGCTTAAGCATGTCAATTTGGACATTTCAAAAATGTTATCTATGATGTCGGTGTCTGCAGTCTGCAGGTAATCTAAATGTTTACATTTGCATTATTCTCTGTGGAGATCTAAATGTTTAATCAGATGAGTACCTGATGCTATCTCAGCTTCCTTGTGTTTCTCAATAATGACACTTTTTTATCAACAAGTGGTTCTTAAACTTTTGATGTGGCAGCTGGAAACCAGACAAGATCCTCTAGGGTATGAAGTTACTCAAGGTGTTCAAGTTTGCAAATACATGAATTACATCCTTCCTGTATTCTTTTATTGTTGTATCTGCCTGCTTCAGTATCTTTAGGTTGTATTCAGATCACCAGTTCTGTCAAGGATGGAAATCTTCCTTTATGTCTTTGTAAAACACTATCTCACAGTCCAACCAGAGTAGGACTTCCAGGAGGTACATTAATAAATATATTTAAACCAGAGATCTCAAAAGCTACCTGTTGCTCATATTTATTATTTGGTTTTGTTTAGTTAGATTAGGTTTTACATTCATTTACATTTACATTCATTTACATTCATAGATACATTGCCAACTTTCAAGTTCATTGAATGCAAGATTAAATAGGCCTGTGCATCTAGTATACTTTCATCTATTGTCTTGTTTGGTGGATTGTCTTGTTTGACCTTCAATTTCTAGCTGAGATGATTTCAAATCTCCTGTAAAATCTATATAATATTTCCAGCCATCATACTAGTGTCCTTGATAGCCAAGGAGCTAAAGGTACATTTGGCTGGCACTGTGTCAGGAAAGGATTTTACGCACAGGCGCCCTCCAAATGTCTTCCAGTACTGCAAGAAGAGTAGACCCTAGTGCTTTTCGTCTTTCTCTGTATTTCTAATTGGTTTGCATACCTTTATCTCAGTTCTTATCTCCTCTTCAAAGCACACAATTAGAGCCTCTTCAGTCCCTCTCAGATAAGAGATGGTGTGGCTCTGACCTGTGTTTCTCCGATCCTTCTTAGCTTCCACTATGTGTTCATTGAACTGGAACCACTGGAAATGAATACTAGCTCTGTTTGCTTTCTGTTATTTTTATTGTTGCTGTTGAGAACATATCATTGCTTGCATTACTACTGTACTGATATAATATTTTAAGACTGTTCTCCATTCTCTTCCTTCATTATGTTACTTCTTTTCTTTTTTGCACACCTCTATGCATCGACCACAATCCTGAATTGCTTACAACTATATCCATGTTCTCTGCCCACCTAATCTTTACTGTTACAGTGGAATTCATCTTACCAGAATTCAACATCTGAATATTGTAGGCTGGAAGTCTACATTAGGAAACGAAGCACAAATGTTACATCATGAGTTTAGGAAACGGGCAGAGGGATATTTCAGGAAGCCCCACAGTAAAGCACTCTGAGGTTATGCATGGTTTAATGCCACAAAAGTGGGCATTTTAAGGAACTGAAGTGTTGTATGATAAGCATCTGCTAGGTTGTCCTAACAGAGGAATTCCGGAGATGATAATGGATTAGAAGGGCTTAGTGAACAGGGAAATGAGGAGATTTCAGCAGAATAGCACTATAGCAAGACTTAGCAAAATGCTAGCTACAAGGAAGAAGTAAAGATAACAATTAGATAGTGTGAGTGGGTAATGTGCTGAAACAGAAAATAGGAAGAAGAAATTAAAGAACAACATTAGAAAATAAAAAAAAAAATTAGGTGCAATTGTGGCAAAGAAAAATTAAACAGAAATACTGTGTACAAAGGGAAAGATGGTGAAAGGTCAAGGAATAGAAAGCAAAATGTAGAGCAGTCAACAGAGAAGTAGCTGCTGAGAACATCAGATGACAACAAAGAGGCAGCTTCAGAATAGAGCCCAGTCCTCATATCAGGTAGATTATCATAACTCCATCATGGTCAACCAATTCATTCTTGCAGATAAAGTGACTCTTAGTGTTACATGTCTCTAAGAAACCTTTCCTTTTTCATTAAAATATGCCATAATTGTCATGCTTATATGTCGGATATCAAAAAGTTTAACTCAGAAATCACTCACTCTTGTCAACTAAATAAATAGTTAGATGTTTTATTTACCTTGGCTAAGCATGTTTGCAAAGAACTTTAAAAAAAATTAACTTCTGAAAGTTTTCTTTCTGTTACTAAATAACATCTGAACCAAATACTATTTGAGCAACAGGATGTTCCCTTTTTTTTTCTTTTCTGAGCTCCAGCTGCTATTGAAAGATAAACCTTAACCCATCTTCACAATTTATACCTTATATTAGTGTTAAATGAGTTTGGTTTCATTTGAGTAATCAGCATAATGAGTCACTGCATTGTTGATTACAGAGACAATTGGACAGTCATGCACAAACATAAGACAAAATGCACCATCTTCACTGAAATCTTTGAATAAAAGAGTTTTGGTTCAACTGGCAACTGCCTGCAACTCATTATTATTCTGAGAGGCATGTTTTTCACAGATGTCATAGACTGATTTCCAGTCCCTCAGACCCCAAAACAGAAGCTCTATACAGAAGGAATTCTGTGCCCAACGTGAGACTATAACTACATAATTTGATACATAAAATTGGAATCCTGTTACAATGTCAGTCTAGCCCCTGGGACATCATCAAGGAAGGGCCAGCAAAGGGTAGCATGCTTATTTCCAGCACCGTTCCTTCTGACTTTGTGCTGGAGTTAAAAAAATAACAGATTTTACTAAGAAAAATGTGTTAATATTGGAAATAAATTTTAACTAAATCTTCAGACTTGGAACCCCCTCGATTTTGTCAGAAGTCTGTATTAATTGATGTATGGAAGTGTGTATCTCTAGACAAGTGAGGAAATAACCATTTCACATGTAAGATGTTTACTGCAGAACTCCCATTTGCTGTGTGAAATAATAGATACAAGTTAGTGTTCTGAATATATACACCTCTCTCATGCTGATTTATATTCCATCAAGGTTACAATTCATCAAAACTGAGCTTGATTTGCAAACATACAACTCTTACTCTTTCCTTCTTTGGCAACACGGTAACAACAAAAAAGGCTCATCCTGGTTAGAAGACTGATTTTATTTTTTTTTTTGTCCAAACTGATAATATCAGAATTGTAGAAACACAAAATCAAAGAAGAAAAATAAAATAAAACGAAATAAAAAATCCACAAAGTACAGCAAATGCTTTACTTACAAATATACATCAAAAGACATTGCAAAAGTTTTGGATTTGACAGCATATTTTAGATTACTTATTCCTGTGATAGGGAAGTATGTAGTATTTTAGTGCATCACAATATTGTCCCATGTATTATCCCAGACAAGTAAGGATACAATTATTTCATGCAATATTTATATTATTTTAGTATTAAAATGTATTCAAAGATATTTAAAATATTGTTTTCATTCCTGTTAGTTGTATGTTAATCTAGGCTGTTATATTGAGTTTATAAAGGAACACAGACAGAGGGTAAAAAGTCCTTTCTTCTCAGATGCCTTCTAAAAATGAAGAATTTTGGATATCATCCATAGATTTGTGCTGTTTAATCAGCAAAATACTCAGGTGTATGGATAAGTTGAAGTATTTCAGTGATACAATCTATGTTTAGAGATAAAAGGCAGGTTTTTTCTCAAATATTTGTGACTCTTGGCCTGTCCTAGAATTTAAAATCACAACCACTACAATAATGTTTCTAATTTTGAAAACCTTTTTACCCAGGGAAGGGAACTGAACCCCTTGTTTATTAAGGTTACATTTTCAAAGGTGACCAGAAAGTGAAAAACCTTTGATGTCAGTATCAATAAGGTGCAGAACATGTTCCCCCCTTCGTTCTAACTTTTCAGAGCCTCAAGCCCAACAGGTGCAGTTCATCATCCAGGAATAAGAATTATTACCTGGTCAATATAGAGATTAAAGTTCAGTCCCCACCTGAGAGCCATATCTACTGTCATCACTCCTGTGACTTCATGTGTTTCGTTTTCGTTTCCGTAACATCGTGCAGAAGAAATGACTCATTATTTTTTTCTTCCTTGTATAGCATCTGCACCTTAGTAAAGGGAAATATTACCTATAGATAACTCTTTCTCCTCCTCAGATGAGACACTGGGTAAATCTATTTCCATAGCTGTCATGTGTAAGTTCAGTCCGCAGAGACTTCCTTGTGGCCTTTGAGCACCAGGTGTGTAACAGGGGGTATCTTCTGCAGATTTAATTATCTGACATTAGGAAGAAGCTGATCGTGAGGGCTTCCTATGCTCTGTAAGGCAAGTTAGTCTCTTTGTGGTTTTATTCCCTATTACTAATATGAAGATGGGTTTTTTTTTTCCCTCTCCAAGGAGAACAGTGCCCTAAAAAGACTCAGGAATAATCTAGTAAAATTTCATATAATATTGTGTAGAAACCTGTGTTGCACAATATCAATCAGTTGAAACTGATGGATCAAATTGATGGATCAGCTCAGAGAGAATGAAAACAACCTGTCAGACTCTTTGAGTTTGAATGACTATTGAACAGCTCTCAAAAGGAGAAAGAAAAATGAACTGGTCAGAGTGATGGAAAAAATGAGCTCCCGAAACAACTGGAAAATATTTAAACATTACTCCTCAGTGTATTTGTGAGCTGCAGAAGCCAGCAAAAAGAAAAACAGCAAGGCACTATTACCATGAATGATAATTCTTACATTCAAAGCTTCCATTTAATTGAAGTGCAGAAGGCTCAGTATTTTACTATAGTGTGATTCTTTGAGGAATGTGATATTCTATAGAAAATTGATGTGACAGAAATATTTGAAAAAAATAACAATAATAATTTTTAAAAACTCCAAAACTTAAAGAAAGAAACTCTTTCTATTTTAATGAATTTAACCTGTAAGTCTGGAAAAAAAATGAGGCTCTGAGAAGTGGCCAGATGCAGAGATGAGGAAAAACATCATAGAAAGCACAGTAGTAGTGTGAATTAGTTTTGGGAAAGCAGTTGGAATTTTGCAGGCAGGGATGGCATCCTGTGTACATGAAAGCCTGTGGAGACAGCATGAGCTCCAGCAGTATGAAAATGATGGAGAGTTGAAACTATGGGAGAGATGGAGCAAAAAGGTGCACAGAGTTTCAAGTTGGAATTCTCAAAAACCATGGCTCACTGAACCACTTATGTCATGAATACAATATTTTGGCAGGGCAGGCAATACTGAAACATTACAGTCTGGACAGAAAGGATGACAAAATGCCACTGGTTCAATGGAAGTTACTAGAACAGCAGCATGTAATTTTACTACAGGAAATCCCCAGATTGTCATTCTGAGAGTAAATGAGTTATTCCTTAGTCTTACCTTTTTTGCAGATGCACTGAACATCTGTACCAGAAAGAGTATTATTAATACTAAAAGAGACAAGACATGATCAGTCTTCCAGTGGTGAGCTAAAAAGCAAGCATTTGAGTGGAAAGTATGGACAAATAAGAAAGAAATGGGGAAAAGAAATACTGGTTTAGAAAGACATCAAGCACTTCATGATGTCACCTTGTTGATGAAAGAGAATAAATCAGAGATTTGCAACATCTTTGTGGGAACATCTCGGCAAAATTCAAAACTGAATTTAGAGATTCAACTTACCACAGTTTTGAAAAGCAGATTTCTTTGCCTAATGAAAAAACAAAATGAAGGAGCTGAGGATGTTTAATACATTGAAAGGAGAGTATGAATAAAAGGTTCAAAGGATTCAGTACATTTTCTTGTTAGTGCTAAAAGAAGTCAGACCCTTTGCCCAAAAATATACTCAAAAGAACTAAATAAATATGTAAAAAGGAAACATTTTCCACTACCTACAAGGAGAGAAATTCTGAAAGAGATGGCTTATGCCAAATATTTTTCTACTCTTGATGCCTCAGCAGGCTTCTGGCAGCATTTCTTAGACAAACAGAGGGTATGTTTATGCACCTCCAACATCTCCTTTGGGAGACACAGTTTCCCCCAATTGCCACTGGGTTATAGTTAGCACCATAGGTGTTTCACCAGAAAATACAGCCATTTTTCTCTGATGAGGGACATGCTAAGACCTAAACAGATGACACTGTGAACTGGGAAACACAGTGGAAGGCTAAGACCAATGTTTCCCAAATAACAGAAGTTCTGGACCTTGACCTGAACGAGATAAAATAAAAATAAATGTGTACGCATATAGTGGGTATATTTCTTAGAAAAGAAGGGAAGAAAATGGACAGAAAAGAAGGAAGGAGAAAAAAAAGAAAAAGAGAAGAGAGAGAGGCAGAAGGAAAGACAAAATGATTCTTTGGAACGTAAGTAGGAAGGAATATAAGGAATATAAGTAACACTAGTAACCCTAGCTGCTTCTATTTACTGTCTGTTTTGTTGCCTTCAAAAGTCATTGAATGAAAATGAGATGCAAAACTTAATAAAGTGTTTCAATGAGTTAATTAAAGAGGTCTTGTCCTAAGACTATGTGAAAACCTCTCCTAAAAGTACTGTCAGAACATCTAACCAGTCTCTAGAGAGACAAAGAAACTCTCAGTATCACCAAGCAGACGAAAAGACAACACTCTATAATATATCATGCCATATATATGTGCACATACATAATGTATACAAAGCATTTTTATATATATGCACTGTAGAATACATTATTAAAGTTAATGGAATTTCTCTAACTATATCATTATTAAGAAAACAATTGTTGCCATTGCCAAAAGAGGCATGACAAAAGTAGGTCCTCGTTAGAAGACACAAGTATAGGAAGGAGTGAATTCAGATGACTGATTTGTTGCAGATTTCTCTGTGTAGTTGCAGAAAAAGGTGAAGTCTGAAGACATAGTTTCATAAAATAAATTGTTCTTTTAAGAAACAAATCTGGATTCTGAATGTCAGGAGAACTACAACTAAGAGTTTTCAAAAAACAGTGTAAATATACAATGTGGTTTAGAAACAAAATTTAAACCCAAATCAGCTTAATAGGCTCAGTTAAAGTTTGAGTGTTAAATAGGTTTTTTGTTCAATTCTCTACATGTAACAATTCCACCATTGCTGAGGCTTCCACAGCATGTCAGAGATTTTGCTCATACAAAATATACACACACAAATTATCTCTCTATATAAAATTATTTCAGCATGTCAGAAGTATTGTCCTACTTTTTACATTTCCTGAGACCATTGATTCAGTCCATACACAGTATGTCTGATGAATGCACAAAGCCATGGGCTTTGTGACCCAGAAGAATAGTAGTAGGAGAGAAATAAAACTCAAGGGAAACAAGTGACGCCCAGTATAATTTCTCCCCACACTGACCAATGCCCAGCCCATCCCTGGGCAGTGATTGGCAGTTCCCAGCCAACTCCCCCCAGTTTATGCACCAGGTGGGACGTTCCTTGGTATGGAATATCCCTTTGGCCAGTTTGGGACAGCTGTCCTGGCCATGCTCCGTCTGACTTCTTGTGCACCTCCTCACTGGCAGAGCATGGGAAACTGAAAACATCTTGACTGTGGGTAAAGACGACTTAGCAGCAAGCGAAATTTCAGTGAGTTGTTGACATTATTCTCATGCTAAATCCAAACTATGGCACTGCACCAACTACTAAGGAAGTAAATTAACTCTATGCCAGCCAAAACCAGGACACTAGGTAATACAGCAGCATAAAACTGTCACAGCAGATTGCTGCACTCACTACCTGCATGCTTATGGGCGGAGTCATGATATTAATACAGTCAGGTGCAACTTCAGTCTGCATAACCATGTGAAGGCAGTGAGGAGACAGGCAAAATAGGGAAATAGCTAACTGAGCTCTATTTATCTGCAGTGCTACAGTGGACAAATAAATAGATTTTAGGAAATAGTCAAAGCCTTTATATTTGCATGCAGAAATGAATCAAATGCTATGAACAAAATGCTATCTTTGTGCATTTTCTTTGGTACAATCATACTGTAAAAAAAAGTCATTTTTACATATCACAGCACATATTGGGACATCTGTGAACACAAAAGTAAGTAAAAATGTTGCTTTTGGGAAGTAAAAAATAAAAATCTGTTATTGATTTATTGTATCTGTGATTGGTAGAAGCCAAGGACAGAAACCAGAATGGTAAAATCAAAGCAGCACTTTCTTCCTGGTGTCTCCAGCACCAATGAATCCATGAAAGGAATTTTTGCATAAATGTCTATGAAATAGCATACTTTTGATAATGTCATCAGACAAAATCCTGATTACAATAAAGATGCCTCCCTTATTGGAAAATACAGGCCATCATACATCAATGGTTACCATTTGGCTGAGCTGATGTTAGGAGTTGCATGATCTCAGTGCACTCTGGGAAATGTAAACCAGCTATTAAGTCCAAGAGAGAAAGGGTATGAAGAAATATGAGACTTTAAAGATAACTACCATGATATATGGTAAAATACTAACATTGCAGGGTTATAGAAATTACTGCTTAGCTATGCCAAAATTTGATTTTTGCTTCAACAAGCTAAGAAAAAATATTTAAATATGTGAAATGTCAAAACATTTCCATTTGATCAGATATATGAAAATTAAATTTACTGAACAAAATGTTCTTAAACATTTCCATAGTAAATTTTTTTACTACAGTTAGCTTTGATAAATATGAATAGAGAAAGTATTCAAACTACTAGAATTTCTCATTACATAAACTCTGGGTTTTTTTACCAATACACATAACCCTAAAAAGGGGGATTTGTTTGCATTTAATCAAGTTAATCTTCTCCACAGGTTTATTTTCTTCATTCAGATAAATTTATCATCTTGTTTTCATATTTTTGCTGTTATTAGCAAGTGAAAATTGAACCTAAAAATAAGGAAACAAAAGAATTATACAGACCTTACTTTCAACATAGGCACAACCTGTTTTACCTGAATATTGTAGGTCAAAGTAAAATATTTTTTAAAAGACATATGACAAATTTTGTTCCAAAGAAAAAAAATTCAATCTCCTGCCAGTAGTTGCACAATATTCTCATTTTCTCAAGTACTCATATTCGTGAACCTCTCAACATCTATACTAAAGCACAATGCAGTGATAATTTCTTCCATCTCTAATTTATGCATTATAATCACTCTTATGTAGCTGTGGTACATTTATTTGAATACAATGTTAAAATTTCTATCTGGGAGATTTTGCTCTTAAAGCTCTGCTTAAGGAAAAGAGCAGAGAACTGGACAAGTGACTTATCTCCAGCTCAGTCTTCTGCCTTCACATAAGCTGGGGGCAGCATGCCAGTGTTTGAGGTTCCGTGTCCTACCACAGTGCTTTGATCTGCCATCCTAGCAGAGGGAGGACATAGGGACCCGCTTTTGTGGCAGCAAAGACACAAGAGCTGTTGATGTGTTACAAACAGTGGATACACCTGAGAATAATCACATGGGAATTAGAGCTTCTCCCCTCAAAAGGTGGCAGGACAAGACACACAACTCAAGTGTGTCTGTGCCGATGCACACGCCATGGGTGTCAAAGAGGAGGAGCTGGAAGCCATTGTGCAGCAGGGATTCTGTGATATAGAATGGCCATCATGGGAGCATGGTGGGATGACTTGAGTTACTGCACCACCATAGTGGAGGGCTCTAAACTCCTCAGAAGGGGCAGGCAAGGAATAAGAGGCGCTTGGATAGCCTTGTATTTTAGGACTGTTTGGATTCATTGTGAAATCATAGAGTTCACAAAATGATAGTTTTCAGTTCTCAGAGGAGAAAGGATGGGGAGCTAGCAGGAAGACTCACTGAGCCATTGTCAAACATTTATGAACAGTCCTGACTAACTGGCACATCCCCAGTTTACTGGAGGTTAGCTCGGTGATCTTAGAGGTTTTTTCCAACCTAAATGTTTCTGTGACTATCAATAACCAAAGCAGGGCATGGTGTGGAGCGCAGTGAGGATCTGGGACTCTCACCTTTGGACCTTTGGCAATTTGCCCTGAGCTTTCTAAACTGTTTGACTCAGCTGCTTGCTACAGACTATATAAATGGAGGTCCAAGTCAGAAGGCTCACTCTCCCTCTGAGGCAGCAGGGAAGGCTTGACGAGAGAAGAAAAAAGAGGAAAAGGAGTAGCAGCGAGAGGGACCAGGGCTCACCATGGGCCCTGTGCAGCTCTTGCTGCTCTCCCTGCTGCTCAGCAGTGGTGTTCTCACACGTAAGTACTCTCTTTTATGTCAGTGCTCTTTACTGCTTTATTTGTGAGCCCATTAAAACAACAATATTCAAAAAAAAAATAAAAATCAAAAGGACGATGGCTTATAGAATTAGAAGGGTTCAGTGTGGCAAAGATGTAATTTCTTCCCTTCATAAGAATGGGCAGTCATTGGAGGATCCCAAAGTAGGAAAGTCATGAATGTTGCATGATCACTTTTGAACAGATTTAATGTATTTTGCAACTTGTAAGACATTCACTGTTTCTCTGTAGCGTTGTCTTTTTAAACCCTCATGGAGCTACTGTAGCTCCGAGATACCATGCAGATTTGGCCCAGCTGTTGTTAACCTATTTTGCAGCAAACGTGAAGAGAGAGAACAGTAAAGCAAGTTGCATTCGACGTGCAATTTAAATACTATTTTGTAAAGAAGGGACACAGTCATCAGTAAAAGAAGTAGGCCAGTATAGGATTTTTTTCCTAAGATCAGAAATGACAACTGGGATCAATATGATGCTATGGATTGTGAGCTATCCTTGCTTCCCAAGAAGTGGCTTTTTCGAATACAGCTCTGTAGTGTTACCTAAGGCTTAGGGAGCTTAAGGAGAAAAGTGAGTCTAGAGATAATTATGGTTTTATATGAAGATCTAATTCATCATATTTACATCTTTGGTGAACTAATATTCTGTTCCTGACTGATGTTACACAAATGTATTTCTATACAATAAACTTTGTTTCTTATTGTTATTAATAATATTATTAATTTTATTTTAATAGCAATAGTAGTATATCTGATGCTATTGTTGTTACTGTGACTGATGTTATAGTCTATTTCTATATAGTGGTCTAGTTAGAATTTCCAGAATGAAAACTTGAAAAGAGTGCAGAGAACATTGTGAAAAATGCTGGCCTTCCTGTGTCATATCCCAAAGAATGTCATAGCATCCAATAAATGCAAAAAATTTAGTAGATTATGTTTAATTTAATTTTATTTAATTCTATTTAAATAGAGTCATATGGATCATATCTAAGACTGATTGGAGCAAATGACTCTTCTTAACTTGAATAGGCTTCCAACCAGTGTTCTTTTTCTCCAAGGAATGAACTCTCAATATTCAGAAAGGATTTATTGGCAGAATTTTAGTATTAACCTTCTATGTTGTCCTTTTTTAAACACACAAAAACCAGAGTATAGCCATTCATCCATTTTGCAGTATTTTTGTGTGGTCAAATAGACTAAAATTTAAAAGCAAAATGTGTTGTATGGTACATTTCATCTCTCTTGTTTTACACAGTTTTGTAAACAGATTTTCCAACTTTTAATGTTGTTTGTTTGGGTTTTTTACAGAAGAAGAATTACCTGAAAGTGGAAATCCAGGGTGTTCAAGTAAGTGGTTTCTTGCATTTTCTTTGTTATCTTATGACACTATTTTAACAGAATACATCTTTCAAAGCCTGAATTTTCCTAATCATTTCTTCTGAAATAACTTAAATTAAAGGGATGGTAATATTCTTAAGTCCTTCTTGCCATTTATTTATGTATTCAATTATCCATTAGGCTTGGTTCAAATAATTTTAAAATGTTCCTAAGATTGGGCAAGCTCAGGTTAAGTTTCTGAGCTTGCTTAAAGTTCCCATTAAGAAACTACTTTCCATTGGGTTTTTGGGATTGTTTGGTTGGGGTTTTTTGTTTGTTTGTTGTTTTTGGTTTTTTTTGTTTTTTTTTTTAATTTATTTCTTAATTGTCAGATGCAAATTCCATAATCTAGAAATCCCTGGTTACCAAATGTGAAGCTTTAACAGTGAGGTTATGTACACTACATTTCAGTGTGGACTGAATCTCACATTTTATTTACTCTTCACAGCTGCTGCTAAGCCCACAGAATTGCTCTTAGATATCTAACTAAATACCTGTAGAATAAATCATCAACTCTGTCAGCAAGGACAGCAATTTCTTTAAACAAGCCAAGAGTCAGGAAATGCTGACTTTATGCACTATCTTTGTAATGAACTCTGACTGGCCCTGACTGCTCGGGTAGATACATAATGTTCCACCACAGGGTCAAAGTACTGAATGAATTGCTTTGTTCTTAGTCTTCAGGGTTTTGTTTTTCCTTTGTTGGGTGCTTTAGCACCATCTCCAGGCAATTTGGTTTACTTCAGATGTGTGAACCACCTCAAAGACTGCTGGGCTTCATTGCCAATTTCTTGTTTATTTTTTGATACAATTACTTATTTGTATTTCTAAGCTTATCATTTCTCTATTCCTTTTTCATTGATTTCTGTTTAAAAGCATGATATGAAGCAATAATTTTCACTTTAGCAACATAGATACTGGTGTTGAAATTTTTTCTGAGTACAGTTATAGACCAGGATAGCCAAAAGTAACAAGGTTAGTGATAAATCTTTTAATTTTAGGGTTAAATGATAATTTAATTAAGTTTTCAAATGTTTTTTAAGATTCTGGTTAATTTATGACAGTTAGTTATTATTGCAATAATTCTGTTTAGCAATTACATGAAAATAATCTCAGCTAAAACATTATTAAAGTACGTAACAGTGATATAAAAGTTATAAAAGTGATAGTGCAGTGAGGAAATACAAGATTTATAGTACT
This sequence comes from Illadopsis cleaveri, assembly GCA_013399915.1. NCBI lineage: Eukaryota > Metazoa > Chordata > Aves > Passeriformes > Timaliidae > Illadopsis > Illadopsis cleaveri. The sequence goes on from VXBB01002550.1 coordinate 204,520, forward strand.
AATTTGTTGTCCTCCCTGTGTATGGAATGGTGTGACATTAAGGGCAATGTTAACATTGCCATTGGCTTCTGACATGACAAAGCTTTGACAAAAGAAGAGTAAACTACATTCCTGCAGGCATAGGCAGGCAAAGTCATACAGATTTGATGGTGGGCATGTGGGTTTACATGAGGATTACCTATCTTTGGTTTTTTCTATAAAAATAGATCAGGACTGTATATGGTCAGGCAGTCACAAATAAGCACAGAGGAGCAATTTAGGAAATTGCCTTTTGTTCAGGATCACAACAGAATCAGTTCCAATGAGTTGTTCAGTCTAAACCAAAGGAACAGTAATTCCTGTTTCAGATTGGTCTAGAATGTTCCAACACAGACACTTAAGGTGCCTGATCATCATCTTTAGTTTAAAACAATGCCTGCAGTTTTAGTGGGAGTGAATTGTGATTGAGGATATTGTTTGGCTTATGTTACTCATTCCAGACACTAAAGAAATATCTTATATCCCTGTCTTTGACACAGGGAGTATTTTTTTCTCTGTATTTCTATTACCACATTCATTCCTGCTTGCAGGGTTTAAAATTACAGATGATTTCGTCTGAGAGCAACTGGGAGAGGTTAAATACAGGTGAAATTCATTATTTTGAGCAAGCCTATTAGATTTTGGGGCTTGCTTTGATAGAAACACCTCTGGAAACAGACTATCCTGCGATAGTCTTAGTCATAATTTAGTGCTTTTCCCTTGTTCTGGATGTTTTTCATGTAACTAAAGCTTATGTCCATTAAAAATAATCTACCCTAGTAAAATTTTCTGATCTAATAAGTGAATTAGATTAAATCATATTCCAGAGAGTCTGGGGCAGAAAAATCTTCCATAAATTCAGGTGAAATTGTATTGAGGAATGGTAGTTTTAGTGTTCTGTCTATTTCTATATTGTTTTGCTTTCAGTCTCAGTCGTGTGACTGGTAATTTGCTCCTTGTATTTACATGCTGGAAATATATTTTATGATCGAAAAATCTGAGCTGAAAATAATCTTTTTATTATCAATTTGAAAATTACAATTTGATTGGCTCAATCAGCCACAGGGTAGTTTTTAAAACAGTTTCACACTTCAAGTTTTCTCCTGTTTTTCTTTCTTTGCTGTTTGGGCATGATTTGAAGGACAGGTGGGGTCACACTGTCAGATCAAATCTGAGCAGTGGACCCCAAAGTTTATGCTGCTCCCACAAGTTTTGTCCTATGCTTCAGAAATACCCAACTGACATGAAGGCATCACTTCTCTGTCTGAAATATATTCTGTAAAAGGAAATAGTGGGACCATGGGTCTTCAGGCTTCCTTTTTCTGGCATTCATTTTAGTTAAACAAAACTAAGCCCACACTGTAAGGATTACATATGTATATCCTACCCAGGTCATAAAACCACTCTCATTTCCCAATTGCAGAGGATGCAACCAGATTTAAAACCCTCAGAAGATATGTTTACTCATATGAAGCAGAGACATCAAGTGGGATCACAGGAACAGCAGATTCTCGAAGTGGTTCAAAGATCACTTGCAAGGTAGGCAAAGAGGAGTAAATACTCCCAGTTGGGGACTGTGCACTTAACAACACGGGATCTGGGGAGCATCCTTCACTGATTTTCCAAACAAGATCATCCTTTTGAAGGGCACATATTGAGAATCATAAAGACTAAGCCCTCCCTGTTCTAGGCAGAGGACACTGAAGATGGCAGAAGTCCTTCATATCTCTGTGCTCATGCATTTCAATCCCAGTCTGGCTTCACTTTTACATGAGAAAGGGCCAAGACCTGGTACTTCAGTTTTCCTTAGCTCCCAGACTCAGTCTACTAATGTCCACCAAACATTCTAGAAGTTGAATTAAAATAACTCATTGATGCCATGAAGATCACATGAGAGCCTGCTGATGGTGACTCAAGAGAACACCAGGCCTGTAGGAGTAAAAGGTCCCATGGGCCATTTAACTACCCAATGTCACCTTACCTTACCCAAAACTTTCTCATCATGATGTCGGGTTTGAGCAGTTTTTTCCTGAAATGGAGTAACTGGGAAAAATATTTTTATTTAGCACATACTGTTCTGATAGAGTCTAAACACATTGATCAGTGTAATGACTCAAGTTTTCATACAGTCCTAATACCCAAAATTCTCAGAAAATAAGTTGCTCTTTTAGTATGATCCATGCTATTAGCCAAGCAAGTACTTGCCCTCTTATGTCCTCTGTGGAGTTATCTTAAGCTGTTTAGAGCACTTCGGAGTCTCTTCCAACAGCTGGTGGCAGGGTGATCCTGACACTTTACAAAAGCCACGGAATTTTCAAAGCAGTAGCAGGGTGATCCTGGAGATGTGATAGTGCTGAAAAGAATAACATGTAATATCTGTGTTTTCAGGTTGAACTGGAGGTACCCCAACTATGCCGTTTCATCCTGAGGACAGTGCATTGCTCCCTGAGAGAGACATTTGGTGCTGACTCCGAGGGAAAGGCTATTCTGAAAAAGTCCAAGAACTCTGAGGATTTTGCAAGTGCCATGTCCAAGTAAGCAATGTCAATTATCAATACTTGAGACTGTAACATGGAACAGACTGCAGTGTAAACAGTCCACCCTGATTATGTTTTTCTAGGCATGGAACACATTTCATGGTAACATGATAGATTTATAAGCCGGTTCCACAGCAAAACTTTCCCTGATACACTTTAGGGTTAACATAGTTTTCAACTGCCAGTAGGGAAGGGAATTTTACATACAACATTTTCACCTGGAATGGTTTCTTCTTTTCTGTCATCTACATCAGGAAGTTGTTGAGTAGTCCCCCAAAAGATTATTGCAAGTGTAATTATTGTTCCTTCTTGTAAGCACATTCTCAAATGGCTGCACTCAGCCGGTTTAAGATAATTTTCCTTTGCTAACAGACTGTGCAATAGAAAAGCATTTGAGACTGAAGTCCAGATTTCCAATCCCAATCTCTAATGGCCTGTGTAGCTAATCTTTTCCTTACTTATCTGCTTTTGCTACTAATTTCTTCTACTCCCTCCACCCAGCAAGTCTCTAGTGCTTGTCAGTGCATATTTTAGTCATGCACCTCCGTGCTTCTTTCAGTGCCTTAGTAGTCATCTTGTCTCACAAGCTATAGATCTCAAACAACTTGAGACAGTGTTAAAATATGTTTTACAGAAAACAGTTAAGGTTTTATTTAAAGACTGACTAGTAGAGAATCCTTCCCATCGTTTTGTCGCCTATTGCAGTAGTTAATAATTACCTCATTCTAAAAACTTATTTATCTCCTCTCTGAATTTATGCAATTCCGACTTTCAGCCATTGCTCTTGGTATTTGCTTGCCCTTAGATGACGTAATCTGGTGAAATCAAAATGTCCTTGGTTAGTATTTTGCTGCTTTAATAGTAATACTTTCTGTCAGTAACGGCAGTGAATTGTAAATAGACAAGATAAACATGATGCTTTATCTCTACCCCAGCAGATTATTGATAACACATTCTTCACTGTGTGGCTTTAATATGATTTTGTACTGATGGGGGTTTTTTTGTGGGGTGCAGGAATGAGCTAAAATTCAGCATTCAGGATGGAACAAAAGTCAAGCTGTATCCAGAGAAGGATGAGCCCCTGAATGTACTGAATCTCAAGAGAGGCATCATTTCAGCTCTCCTTGTGCCAACAGAAACGGCGGAAAACATAAAAACAATTCCAATGGTAGGTCTTTTGAAAGGATTCACTTTATTGTGTTAACCAATGGAAAAAATTGTCTCTCACCTAGACAGTTATTCCTGAACACCATTTTCAAAAGGCCTGGACATTCAGATCAGAAAGGGTGCCTTTCAAGTAGATCAGAAAATGTCTGACAACACGAGCAAAGGCACTGACTTCTTTCTTCTTTCCAGGATACTGTGTATGGGAAGTGTGACAGTGAAGTTGAATTCAAATCCAGAAAAGGGAATGTTGCAGAAGATATTTCAATTACCAGGTACCTGAAAGGCTGTGACAACTTCAGTCCCATCAGAGATCATGTCAGCCCTTTTGCCATTGTAAAAGGACTAGTAAGTATGCCATTAAAAATTATATAATGCAACATTTCTTACACCAGCACTTAAAATTATAAACAACCACTACCATGACTACATTTTATATTTAATTTTTGAAAATGTAGTTTTTCTGCACCCTTCCATTAGATTAGAATGCAGTATTGTTGGCTGTCAGTAGAGAAAAACAGATGCAGAGCAAGTGTAATTACCTTTTCATGTTCTCTATTTTAAAGGAGAGCTTTTCATACATGTAGTTAGTGCTATTGATTATTCAATAACCTATCAATGCATGGCAAAATTTTTAGTTTTGTGGGTCAAAATTTTCAAAATTGCAATTTTATCTAAAACATGTAGTCCTCTAAAGTATATATGAGGTCCAGGAGGAGAGGGCTGTAGATACCCTGAAGTAAGTGGCTTGACAAAATGTTCAGCCTACCTGTTAATCCACAATGATCAGATGCAGTTGCTTGCATCAATATTGTCAGATTTCTTTCTGACATGATGACATCTGTGATTTTGGGTGTTTAAACTAAAAAAAAAAAGAAAAAAGGTTTCATATAATGCTGAAAAAAATTTTATAATTTCTGCCGCTTCTACTGCTTTCTACAGCTTTTTGTAGAAGTCTTTAAAATTTGTGTCATGAGACTGAAATTAAAAAGAACATCACAGTTGTTACAAGGGAACTGAACTATTCCAAAAATTACAAATTGGTTTTATAAAGGAGCCTTTGTTGTAGGCAGCAGGGGATCAATCATGAAGTAACTACTAACCTAAACACCTCAGTAAGGCCTGAGGGAACATTTCAGTGGTATTTTTGCCTGAGAAGAGACTTAAGTCCAAAGATTGTTACTGGCACAATTTTGTCTTTGTATAAGAATGATTCTAGTTGTGCACCTTCATTTCCAATGTGTAACTGTTAATCTTACAGTAAAATTGTGTCAGCCTTTAAAACTATGATTGTTTCCTATTCTACTCAAACTATTTATTTTACAGAACAGTCCGTTATCTGCCCTTCTGAAGAGCACTCAGTTCTGTCATTATAATATTGATGCAAAGAAAAGGCACATAAGGGATGCTGTATGCAGTGAGAAACACCTGTTTCTGCCTTCCTCATACAAGTAGGTTGCTCACTATTTATCATTACCCTCTTTATTGATAAATATCCATTTTAAATGGTGATGTATCACATTCTGCTCTGACAATCCCTAAAGAGACATTTTGTTTTTAAAAAGGCAGGAGGCCTGTCAAGACCTCGTAAAGGCACTTGGAGTCAACCAAAGCGCTGAATTTTTCTTTCTTTCCTAGAAATCGCTATGGTGTCATGACAGAGGTCAACCAGACTCTGAAGCTTGAAGATACCCCAAAGATCACTAACAAAAATTTTGATGGAGGTATAGCTGCAGTTCTCAATACTATGAATACAGAGACAAAATAAAAATACAGGGACAATTTTTTTTTAGTGAATTTTTTTATAGTGAATTAATTAAAGATTTTAAATGAAATTTTATCAGCTTTGTAAGGAAAAGTTTGAGTATAAAATGGGAAAACCTGAGAAGTTTATAAACACCACTAATTTTGAATAATCTTTGTGTTTTCATTTTAATTTTAAAATTACTCTTTATAATTAAAAATGTATAATTTGCTTGAAAAATAATTTTAACCTTATTGGAAATTAGTGAGTAAAATTTAGTGAAACCTTTTCAGCTACCCATTATTTCTTATGCGTCTTTTAGCTTCAGTGCCAAATGTAAACAATCCATTATTACTATATATTTTGTTCTGAAACGTACTTTTCTGACCTGTAGTTGAAAATTTCAGTCATAAAATATTTCTCATAACATATATTTATTAAAAGTTGAAAAGGTAAGCTATGCTAATATGAGGGTTGTTAAGGAATAATCTTCATGAAAATATAAAAGAATGTATGCAAATATTCAATGTTTGCGACAATTATATTAAATCCCATGCCATTATTTTTGTATGCTGTTCAGCTTAAACAGCTTAACTGTTAAACTTCAACAGTTATATAAAGTAATGTGGAGACTTTGTATTTATACTGAATGTATGACAGAGGATAAAAATTAACATAGCTCCCTGACAAAGACATAAAGAATGCAATTTTTTCCAATTTCTAGATGCACTGGAAGAGAAGGGGCTCGCACTGGAAAGTACAGATGCCAAACTGCCCAGGCAGGGCGATGCTGTTCTGAAAACCCTGCAGGACATGCAGAAACTTACAGCCTCCCTGGGGAACCAGCAGAGAGCAAGACTCTTTTACAGATTTGTTTCTGGGCTGAGAAGTTTGCATAACAGCACTCTTGGTTCTCTTGTTCCAAAGATGATGGAAACCTCAAGGTATGTTTCAGCAGTTCACATTGCAGGAACACCACACATCAATGCCGTGGCAAAACCATGCTGATGGTTTGCTGCAACTGGTTTTAAATTAGAGGTGTATTAGAGGTAAAGAGTGGCTTTCAGAAAGGTAAATGTTATGAGAACTATACAGAAAGGCAAATAAGGAAGGGAGTGTCAAGACAACTCTGTGTGCCTGACACAATCCTTTGGATGCATTTTTGTAGCCAAGTATCTTTCATGTAGCTTTCCTCAATTACAATGGCTGTAATGCCAAACTCCCAAGTGTAACTTATAGAAAGAGTACAGTTTTGAGTGTGAGACTTCTGCAGAAATGGAAGAGTGCTATTGTTTGGTCTGACCCTGCCCTCCTCTCCACACCCTTACTCTTTTGGCTGAGCTGGACTTGAGCCAGTTTACATGTACTTTATTCCTCCATTTGTAAAGGAACTAGAGCCTCAGTCTGGGTCAATATATTACATGATAATACTTAAAGTTGTAGAAAAGTTTTTTGTGAAGGAAAAAAAAGGATATGTCCATGTAATGATCATATTGTTAATACTTACTTGTTCTAATTTAATTGCATTATTAGTATAACTTGTAAAACCAAGAAGTTTCTTTTTGGTAAGAAATTGCATAATTTGCTTCCCGTCACATATAGGATTACATCATCTATATTAAAACACCTTAATAAACCTGCCATATGTTTGTTTCAAGCAGTCAACATGCAGCCCTGAGTGCAACCAGGGAATTAATGAATAAAAGTCATCTCTTCTTTTAGCTCCATCACTGTCCAGGCCCTGGCCCAGTGTGGGACTCCAGAGTGCTACAGTGCAATCCTTCAAATCCTGAGAACTGGAAATGTGAATCCACTCGTGGCAGACCTGGTCACATACACCCTGGGGCTGTTGCCTTCTCCAACTCCACAAAGAATACGGGAAATTCTTAACATGGCCCAGTATCAGCCGAGTAGAGCTTCGTTTTATGGCTTGAGTCATTCTGTTACTAAGTAAGTAATGAGAGCATGTAATTGTACAAAGTTACAGTGCTTAGAGTAAACCCTAAGAGTGTTCACTTTTGGAGGATATTTTTATTTTCATGTATTTGCTCTTTAGGGATAAATATAGACATTTCTCAATTTTCTCTCATGTTTCTGATGTGTTTATCTATTTCTTTAGGTTCTACAATGAGAAGAAGATTGTGACAGAGGAAATAGCAGATGTTGCAGACTTCATGGTATCACTGCTTGGCACTGATTGTTCTGGGGAAGATGAACTCACATACCTCACGCTTCGGGTATTTTTATTTTCTTCTTTCCTTATACAGGCTAATGTTAAAATGCTTATATTATGTTATATTATATTATATTATATTATATTATATTATATTATATTATATTATATTATATTATCACGTATATTACTTTACTTCTCTTGGTGGAGAGGAAGTTTTTAACATCTTTTTCTTTTCGTCACTGCCAGGCTATTGGAAACATGGGTGCAGTAATGGAGAAAGCTAAACCCAGTGTGAAATCTTCTCTGAAGACGTGTATCAGAAATGAAGCTGCATCACTTTCAGTTCAGAAATCAGTCATCCAGGCATTCAGGAAAATGACAATTACTGAAGAGGTAAATTGGTCACAAGAACTTAGTTTACCTTAACTGTTTGCAGGAGTTATTGAATATTCAGAGCTATTGCCATTGTTCCTTTTAGCTGTCTGCAGCTTTTCAGAACCCCATTTGTAAGTTTCCATACACTTATCTGGGACACCTTCTGACTTAGTGGGTGTTGCTCTTTTGAGATGCAGTTTCTTTGTATAGATAGTCTCAATTTAAATGGGAAGATTGGCTCTGTTCCTTTTAGTGTCTTAAATGGAGTTCTGCTTATTCAAAGGTGGTGTCAACTAATGAATTACCCCAGACTTAAAATATATTTAACTAAGAAAAAATCATATCCCTATTTTACACTGGCATTTTGTTGTTATTGTTAACAATACTGGGTAGATGTGTGTGTACAATTCAGTGACATTACAGCATCTGTTACAGAATAGGTATCATTATGCAGAGCATTTCTGCTCAGTTTTAATATTAAAAAAATTCGTCTCTAAAAGATATGCACTTGTTTCCAGACAAGGCTTAAAAAGTCTGGAAACACCTGAAAATCATATCCTCAGAGTCAGTTTAATACATTTAAATTTTTGAATTATTACTTAGTTTTAAGCTATGTTTTTAATTTTCCTGCAGAAGTAGATTTTGTTCACTTTCTTTTCCTAAATTGAATGATTTTTTTCCCAAATTTTGAGAATTTGTCTGCACATATGATTCCCAACAATCAAAAATCAGAACTCTTAAGTAAAAATGTAACCTGTACGTATAAGATAAAAAAATAAAGGATGAAAAGAAAAGCAAACCATAAAAAGATAAGAGGGGAAAAAAGAGGGGAAAATATAAATTAAAAATATAAGAAAATAAAGGAAATGGGTTCAAATGAAAAGAGAGTAGGTTTAGATTAGACAGTAGAAATAAATTCTTTACTATGTTGCTGATGAGGCCCTGGCACAGGTTGCTCAGAGAGGCTGTGGATGCCCCATCCCTGCAAGTGTCCAAGGCCAGATTAGAGGGGGCTTTGAGCAGCCTGATCCAGTGAAAGGTGTCCCTGTCCATGGCAAAGGAATTGGAACTAGATGATCTTTAAGGTCCCTTCCAACACAAACGATTCTCTGATCCTCTGATTCTATGAAAATCAGTTTTATTAAAGCCATAATTTCTATTATGTTTTCTAGCAAAAGAAAGTTTAGCAAAATAACTTCAAAGAAGCTGCTGTGATAGGCTGTAGAAATAAGGTACAAAAACAAGTATGCAGTCACTAAAGACTTGGACTCAAGTCACTAAAGACTTGGACTCAATGATCTTATGTGTCCCTTCCAATTAAGAATATTCTGTGATTAGTTCACCCTATATATTCCCAAAGGGGTTTAGCAATATCCTCCATTAGCCAGTTCATCAATGCAAACCTTTCTCTATGTATATAGGACCGTTCTGCACTTCTCAAAGCATTCCAAGAATCGGATGCCCCCACAGAAAAACGTCTTGCAGCCTATCTCCTAGTGATGAAAAATCCTTCCCCAAGTGATCTCGCAAAGATTTTGAGAGTCCTCACGAAGGAGAGGAGCGAGCAAGTGAAAAGCTTTGTTGCCTCACACATTGCCAACATCCTGGACTCTGAAGATCTGGACATTGAAGAGTAAGTGAAATTTAGGTGTATATTGGTCTCACTGGAAGAAAAAAAAGTTTTGACCATAGTTGCAGTAGTAGTTATCTAGCAGTGGAGTTTTTGATTATTTTTTCTGTTTATTTGAACAAGCACATCAGCTGAGTAAACTGGCTTTGTCAGAACAGTTCCAGATGATAGTCTTTCCCTTAATTCTTATGTTTACTGTTAAATATGTGCAGAGAACTATCCATTAGCAATCAGTACAGCTGTATGAATGTCTGCAAGTGGAATAAAAAACCCTTAACTAAGACTGTTTGGAATATATGTGAATCATATTTTAATTGCTATCCTCTTCCCTAGTCTAAAAAGCCGAGTTGAAGAAGCTCTGAAAGGAAATCAGCTCCCAACAACCAAAGATTTCAGAAAATTCTCACAAAATTACCAGATTTCAAAAAGAGTTTCTGTACCTGGAATTGACCCCATCTCTGCCAAAGTGGAAGGAAATGTGATATTTGATCCCAACAGCTATATTCCTAAAGAGACCATGCTGAAAACCACCCTACATGCCTATGGATTCGACCCCAGCGATGTCTTTGAGGTAGAACAATTATCAAAAACATTTGCTAGTATTCAGCTGCTTTCTTTCTCATTTCTGTTTTCTTATAACAACTTTCTGTGAATAATGTATTTTTTTACAAGCCTTGGGAGAAATCTAAAGATCACTGTGACTACAAGGGGACTTTGATTTGGTCTCAATGGGCTTTAGAGCAAGCCATCTGTTATGTGATGTCACTTGCCACTGACTGGATGGATGACCTTGTTGAAGTTATTAAAGAGCTCAGGGTAAAATGAACCCATCTGTAACAAATTGACCTTGTGCTAATGAATCGTTACTGGCACACTGAAGTACTCATAGTAGATTTTGAGTGAGATACAACCCTTGCATGGGTTTTTTGTTGAACCTCACCGCAGAGATAAAATGAATTATAAGACATAGTGTTCTATATCTTCCCTTAAGAGTCATGGGCTTCTAGGATACACTTAAAATGCATTTTTTCCTCCTGAGAAAGTTGTAAAGTTGTAAAAGTTGTAAAAGCTGTTTGTTGTAAAGTTCCAAAGAAAAGGGGGCAACTGTCTCAGTTATGCATTGTCCTTTCTGTTCATTTCAGCTTGGCTTGGATGGAAAGGGATTTGAACCAACGCTGGAAGCATTGTTTGGAGAGAAGGGATTTTTCCCAGACACTGCAACCAAGGCCTTGTACTGGGTTGATGGCAAAGTGCCAGAGCAGGTTTCCAAGGCACTTTTTGACTATTTTGGTTACTCACAGGATGACAAGCAGGATCAGGTACAGCTTGAAAACATTCTCTCTGCAGCACAGCATTCCTTTTTTTACACAGTAATTACAGCACTTACTGATTTACTCTATACCTTTCTTCTCCTCACTGGTGAGATAAACAGAAATTCTTAATGTTATTTATCAACAAGTTTTCTTAATTGTATTTGGAGGGGGTTTTGTCTGGAGAGAAATCTTTCAGTGGATGTGCAGAATGGCTGACATTCACTAAGCACTTGTTCTAGATACATGACCATACATACTAATAAAACTTCTATTGCTTTCTGACTGAATTTTCAGGATATCATGAAAGGAATATTACTTAACTTTGAAAAACTGATAAAAGAATTGAGCAGAAAAGAAGCTCCAGAAGGAAGAGCATATCTAAGGATCCTGGGTGAAGAACTTGGGTACATGAAACTCAATGATTTTAAACTGCTGGGAAGCTTGGTTTTAAAGAATGTTAAAACTCTTCAGACTGTTCCTGAAATGGTACGTTTTTGCTGCAGCAATGTGCATTATCAACTTATTTTAAAATGAGATTTTTTTGTTTAAGATTTAGATTTTATTTAACTATTTTGTAAAAATATTTGATACCAGCATGAAAATAAAATTATTTAAAATAAAATATCCAGGCTTATGTTGAAGGACTCTGAGAAATCTATGAAGACTCCTCAATAACCAAGTGAAGTCCTCCTGGAGGATTGGTGAGGGGAAGGAAAAAGGGAATGTTCAGATAAGATTGTATTATTGAGATATCTACTGGAACAATTCCCAAAACTTTAGTACTGGCTATTAAGTTGCATGACTAAATTTTTTAATTATGTAAATATGTGTTAATATTTAAATTTTCATGCTTGTCATGTTAAAAAGAAAAGATGTAATACATTTTAGGAATATTTGATAATATCCTTCTTTCATTAAAGTAAAATAATGCTTTGCCATTGACTTTGGGGAACCAGAATGTAACGTGGTATCTTAACCAATTCACCTTTGTATGTGTATGTAAAGGTAAATAACCTGTGTGTATCAAAGCTGGTAAAAAATCTGGTATTGATTTAAAGATCAGATTTTGGTGATAGTCTTTAGTATATTTTTTTAATCAATGAATCTGTGGAAATTAGATTCTCTACTCCATATGAAATTAACTTTTGGATTGTAGAGTTGTAATCATTCCCTGATCAGTTTGAAAAGTACAAAATGTGCATATTCCAAAATGTGAATTTTTTGGCTTTCATTTCCTTGTTTGATTCACAGATTGCACAAGCCATCTCAAAAGGTATTGACAGGGATCTGTTTGTCCACTACATATTCATGGACAATGAGTTTGAGCTTCCAACTGGAGCAGGTTTACAACTGAAGTTTGCCTTGTCTGGAATAGCAACACCTGGGGCAAGAGTAGCTGTGAAACTTCATTCAAAAAGTGTAAGTGCCAATAGTTGTCTATATTTTTTCTCCTCCTAATAAACTACATTTTCATTTGTGGATAAAACTCTAACGCCAGAAACATTTTAAAAATTGCAAAATGTTCTCAATATTAAAAAACCTAACTCATTAGAGGTCTTTGGTTAATTTGTGGATGACATTTAGATTCGATTAAGAAGTAATGCATATAATAAATTACAAATGAGACATAATAAAATTTATGAATTAAAAGTATTTCAGTCACTCTTTCAAAAATAAAACATTTTGATCTGTTTCTTTCTCTCCCTCTGCACTCAAATTACAATGGTGTAAAAGCTACAGTGTGTGAATTTGCTGTTCAAGAAAAAAGTTAACAAAACATTTTGTTGTGGCCAATTCAAAGTGAAAAAATTTGATTAGCAGTTAAAAGAAATATTGAAAATTGAGTCGAGTAAAATATTTTTTCACCTGAGAGGAAACATCTTAAAATTGTAGCAAGGAAAATGCATATGACACAAAATTATTTATCCAGTTAAAATTTTAAAAGATAATAAGTATTTTGAATGGTTTTTACAGTTCTAATAACTACCTTGCTCTAAGCTAGTCAATATTTCATAAAAATTTCTCAGTAGTTTCAGTTAATTTAAAATTTTAATTTTCTACCATACACAAGATCTAAATAAAAGTAAATCCTCAAATTTAGTACTTGTTGCCCTTTACTTAGCTTTGGAATCTTTTCCAGAATTTTTCATTCTGTCACTTCTTTTTCGATGGCCAAAGCAAAAGCTTGACAATAAAGTGGTTTGTATTTAGAGAATCTAACAAATCTTGGATCCTTTCTTCTTTGTCAAACAGTTTGCTCATTGTCTTTGAAAACTGTTTTTTTTTTACAATGGAAAACTGGGTCTTGTCTTCAGATTTAAAAGCACATGCAAGTAGCTGCATGTATAAAATCTTTCTGAAGCATGAGTATTTTACATTAAAGTAGGTAGGGATCCTTGGCCTTATCATCTTGCTGGGTTTTTTATGTTACAGTTACCACTTATATGGGTCATTTGATTATGTGATTTGGGAATCACATTTTTTGAATAGGAAAATCTATTCTATGAAACTTACCTCTGTATTATCAGGAGTGGTATGGAGTTTTTTGTATAACCATCAAGAAGTATTGGGCAAATAAATACCCCATTTTGTTTTTATTAAACAGTTGCAAGCAGATCTCATTGCTAAACCTTCCGTAGCAGTTGAGTTTGTGACACACCTGGGAATAAACATGCCTGAATTTGCTGAAAGTGGTGTGGAGATGAATTCTAATATATTCCATGAATCTGGAATTGAAGCACATGTTAGTGTAAAAGCTGGACAATTCAAATTCAGCATTCCTGCTCCGAAGATTCCAGTAAAACTCCTCAGTATCAGGTAATGAGAACTGAATGAGAACTTTAAAGGCTATTTTCTTCCTTCTCTTCTTGGTTTTTATTCTGGCAGAGTTGAAAGACTAGGGCAGGCATGGAGAAATTTTCAGTTTAGAAAAATCCCAGACACTGTAAAACTGGGATTACTTCTTTTGTAAGACAAGCAAATGTGCCAGATAAGTGACGACTTGGATTTATGGCTCACTGATTATTTGTCGCTATTTTTGAAATTTTATACAAGACTCTTACAATTTCCATCATTCTGTTTTCTTTCATATAAAATTATTATAATAGCAATACTTATTTTAAATTGAATTTAAATGAACTACATACATTAATTTTAGAGAGAGCATATGTCTCAATACACTAAATTATAATTATCAGTAATAACACCTACATCATTTAAAGCCAGATGGTATTTCAGTTAGCCCCTACATTATTAAGCGAGTTTTATTTAGAAGTAACTGTGTTAATAGAATGTCTGTGCACCTGTCCTGGGAATAAAAGACTGGTTTTTCTGTTCCAGCAATACTCTGCATTTGGTGTCTCCAGCCAAAACTGAACAGATTCCAACTCTGATAGAGAACCAGGCAACCTCAACTTCTTGCAAGTCTTTTATTCCCGGTCTAAATTTCTGCACGAAAGTATTGTACCCCAATTCCACTGACGCAGAGGCAGTTCCATATTTTCCCTTGGCTGGAGAATCCAAGTAAGTCCAATCCAATAATCCAATATGTTTATTTTGTGTTAACTACCTTCCCTCTTAGTCTCCAGCAGTCTGTCACATCAAGCTTACCTTTGAAAATCTTTTAAAACTTACTGGCAGCAGCAGCTCAGAAAAAGACCTGTTGAGAGCTGTATGATTTCTTCTGTTTGTGGTCATGGACAAAAATGTTATTCACAAGGCATTTGTTTCCTCCTTCTGTAGATTTGATGTTGAATTAGTGTCCACGGGAGAAGTAAAGGAATACTCTGCAAGTGCAAATTATGAACTGCAGAGAGAGGGAAATGACCATATAGACACCCTAAAGTTTGCTGTCCAGGCAGAAGGTAAGAGTCAAAAAAACCTGTGGGGTTTTGCTCAGTTTTGAACTGTCATTTACCAGAAAAGACATTTTTATTAATAAATCTTAATAGTATTTTAACACTGTAAGATAGAATGCCATTTTCACACCCAAACAGGCCAACAATTTAACTACATTTCCTTTCATGTATGCAATCCCATTACAAGATTTTCATGATGAGAGGCTGATTTTGTATTCTGCATGATTTTAATTAAAGGGTGATGTTGGTGAATGGAAGCAAGGAGGAAGACATATTCAGGGGGTCTGTATACACAAGAGAAAAATGTGTTTCTTATGAAATATGGAATGAATGCATGCAAAACATCTGTGAGATCATTTAAATAACGAAAGTATTAATGGGTTGGTGGATCAGCCCATGGTGTGTTTAGAAGATGAGAAGAAAAAAGATCTTTAGTGGGATGTAATTTTCAGCTGATCCTTTTTTATTCTCCTTTTAAGAAAAGTCCAGACAGATTCCATAGTTGTGAATAACCAAAGTACATTATATTTTCTAGGCGCAAACCAGCATGAGGCCACATTGACCTTCAGGTACAACAGAGACAAAAAGATTTTTACCAGTGATGTCCAGATTCCAGATGTTGATGTTGACTTTGGTACAAACTTCAGAATTACTGATGAATCCATTTCTGGGAAGAAAGCATACACCTTTGTCTTAGACATCAACAACAAGAAGATTACAGAAGTTACTCTTACTGGCCAGATAAGGTAACTCAGGAAAACATTTAGAATTTAACAGCTACCTTTGAAAAGGTTTTATTGGATGCAAAAATGTGGGGAAATTTTATCTTATTTTGGAGAAATTCCTTAAATACAGAGACAGATAAACTTGACATTGAAACCTCACTTAAAAAAACTCAAAGCATTTTATTTGTAATGTATCAAATGCATACATATAATACATTGATTGATCTTTCCTACTATATGTATATATAATTTGTATCATAAGTTTCTTGAGGTAGTTCTTCCACATTTGCACACACGACTACAAGAATGCATTGTACTACTGTTATTGCAGGTGTGATAATCCAAGGATATAAACAAGGCAAGGTTTGTTCAGAGAGGTATTATCCTTTACTGGATATGCTTGGCTCTAAAAAAAGTTATTACATCTCCCCATGAAGAAATCTAACGGCACTCAGTAAGAAACAAAACCAAAAATAACTGAGAGTTTCCTGTAAAAATTCCCACGCTTCTCGATGAGAATATTTCCGGGAACATCTACAGGGGAGCTAACAAAAATGTTCAGCCTGCCAGGGTTTCTAAAATTGTCTGCCTCACAAGCCCATAGTGAAATGGGCTGATCACATTCTTTAATAAACCTCAATCTTCCATGGAATTCTGTGATCTTGATGGTCCCCCAGGGAGTCTTTGTCTTTGCTGGTCATGTAGAATTGCCTCTGATATCAGTGGGAGCTTTGGACAGATGTCAGGGACCTTGAGTCCCTTTCATTTGCACTAACATAACATTAGAAGTTTGTTCGAGTCAACAAAGTTACACGGATATAAAATAAATGTGAATAAAGGAAAATGAAGCCCACTGACATAATATATTTTGCCAAGTATTTTGTTTCTATGTGATTCATGGCCACAGTCTGTATCCTGAGTAGAGAATTCAGCTTGAGTAAGAAATTTAGAATTTGGTTCAGTTACAACTTTACCAGGACAGGTACATATTTCCATCCTTTTCATGCTTATAAAATTAACACAGACTCATTACTGTGTGTATCTGCACAGTAGCATTACAATAGTCTACTACAGATTTTCCAAAGTAACTAGCAGAAGCTGAAAATATTCATTGAATTAGAACAGTGTTCACAAGTTTGATTCAATCTAGTTTTTTTATAACACCTATTATGCCTTTGCTATAGTTTTAAATGCTGAAAATACTCCTGAAAAAATACAGTTACATATTTTTATTCACATTAATTTTTTCTTTCACAGATATGCTGGAGTGGAAGAGGCAATGTTAAGAGGCACCATTTCTTTTCCTCGCCTGGAAACCGAACTTAGAAGTGAAGCATTGGTTAATTATTCACCAAACAAAGCATATCTTCAGATCAGCTCAGCTGCAACTGTTCATGGAAACTCAGTTTCAAAAAGACTTCTTCTCAGATATGGTAGGGGCAAAAACATGTTCCACATACACAACCTGTAAATTTAAGCATCTTTTTACATTAGTTCATAGTATCTCTCAAAATAAGAATATTCTTAATTTTACGCTTTTCTTTTGAATTCATGATTTTTAGATGCTGAGAAAATTGAGCTAGAGTGGAATTCAGGTGCCAGTGCTGCTGTGAAAAAACTGTCTTCTCCCTTCCCAGCTGACTTTTCAGACTACGCAAAAACCCTAGAGAAGCGTGCCCACGAACTTCTGGATCGGAAAGTGGCTCACACAGACATGACACTGCGACACATTGTGTCACAATTTATCGTGGTATGGTTTTCCACCTACAGTAGATATTACAGCTCCAGTACATAGCCCTGAGGAATTGTTAGCCCTGCCCCATGAAAGCCAAAACAAGAACTTCTTGTAAAATCGCTCATCAGATTGAATAAACTGTGTATTTCCAACTTCGATAGAACGAGTCACTTTAGCAGATACCTAGATCCCAGTATTTGGGTAGTTCAAATAACTTTCAGATAACTTCACTGGGAAGTCCTAAAGCTTTTTATTTACTTTGAAAAACTTTTCTCCTTATTGCAGGCAACCAACACGTGGCTGCAAAAGACATCAAAAGATGTCCCTTATGCCCAGACTCTGCAAGACAAACTAAGTGCACTGCAGGAACTGGACATTCAGAAACTTAGCCTGCCTTCTATCACCATTCCTGAAGAACTTTTCCTGAAAAGGTAGGGAAGGAAATTGGGATAGTGAAACAGGAAACTGAAAATAGATATTTGTTCACATTTTAGTGTTATTTTATTTTACTTTGATTTTATAAAATAGCTTGGAATTGCTGTAAACATTAGCATAAAATTGGAATCATAACAAAGAAATTTAATGTCAGAGAAAGTAAATTATATGGAGGAATTGATGCACATATTTAATACAGATTTGACTTCATGTAGTAAGTGAATAGATCCCTAAGTATTGTATTATATTATAAGGGGTACTGAATAAAAACACAGCATTCAACGTTCTTTAAGCACAGAACTACTGAAACCACGTTTCTCATAGATTTGTATCCTGCATCCCTGCAGACACTTCAGCCATAACCCTCTTAGCTCTACATTTCCCTGTGCTGTCCTGTTGGGCAGTTCTTCCCATCCCCCTACACATTTTGGTTAACTTCCACCAGTAGAGCAACCTGACTTCCTCCCATGCCTGACGTGCTCAGAGGGAAGCTGTACAGACATGGACTGGATGCTTGCACTAGTTTGGTCCCATCTCTTCTACCTAGCAGAGTTTCACAGGACTTGTATGAATGTCATTACCCTTCTGTCAAATTTCATAGAAATGAAATGCTGAAATGAATTTAAAGGACAACAGAGGCTAGTGTAAGATTGGATTCCAAAAACAAATGGAGAAGAGTCTTGAGTTTTGTATCTCTTAGGTCTGTTTTCCCATGTATTATCTTTCATTGTGCTAATATGATATTGTGTATTAATGACACACATCTCTATTGCTGCCATTATGCTCCTGAGCTAAGTGTAAGCAAGGAAGAAACTGCTTTTTCTCCTAGATTGTTATCATCTGTGCTAATAGTAATAATAGGGTTTTCACTACTCTTTTATGTAGCTTTGTAAATCTTTTGATGTAAGGAACAAATTTCAAAAGTGTTTGCTAAATTTTGATCTTAGGGTGTAGCTCTAAGTGTAAAAATTCAAGATTTTGCAATATGAAAGACCAGTTAGGGAAACAAGAAAAGTATCTTTGCCAGCTTATTGTTCATTCAGAAATTAAGGCCAAGTTTCCTTCTGTTTTGCCTTTTTCTAATTACACTTTTTCAGCCAACAATCCATTTTCCAGTCCTGGTTCCTGGTCACATGCTTAGATTTTTATTACCTTTTATGCAGACTAAAAAAAAAAATGCTGAATATTTGGATGAAACTTTTGAAATGCTTATAATGAGAAAGATAGATAAATTCTTAATTTTAGATTTTTACCATGCCCAATGGTGATTTTATGCATTTCTATAAAAATACATCACTTTTTAAAAAAACATAATTGCCTTTCTCTGGTATTCAGCATCCCACAAGTGTGCCAGTGATTTTGGAGGATTTTTTTTTAACTTTACTTACAAGTCTCTTTGTTTATGAAATGAGAGGAAAAAACATTGGAACAATTCCCTGATACCAAAAGTACTTTTGATAGATTCTGATGAATGAGTTCTTAAAAATGTTGATATTAATGTCTGAGCATCACGTTTCTCTCTAAAACTAAAGTCAGGACATTGATATAAGCATGTAAGTAAGCTCAGTATCATGGGCAAATGAGGAAATCATGAAAACTGTGGTATATGCTTTATGAACTCAGTTTCTAACAGAGTTATCTTTATTTTCCAGTGAAGGCCGGGTCAGATACAACTTAAATAAAAACAGTTTTGTAATTGATATTCCACTGCCATTTGCGGGAAGATCATCCGATGAGATAGGGCTGCCAAAGACTGTTAAAACACCTCCTCTGGTATTGGAGTCCATGGGAATGAGTGTGCCATCTCAGGAATACAGAATCCCAACATTTACTGTTCCAAAATCCTATCCTTTCCGTGTGCCTTTGCTGGGCAAGTTAGAGGTCTCTGCTGGTGTGTACAGCAACTATTACAACTGGACGGCCGCGGGCACCGTGACTAACAGCACCACAGAGAGAGCGACCAGTGTAAAAGCCACCTATAGCACAAAGGCTGATTCCATTTTTGAGCTGCTTTCCTACAGTGTGAAAGGTAAGAATGTTTGCTAATACTGCAATGTTTGCCAACCTACTTTAATTATTTTATATCCCTTTTATCAGGTGCAGTACATTCGTTTGCCTGCACTTATTTAAAGAGAGATGTTGCACGATCTCGAATCGCTTTCCCTTTGATTTTAAAGATATTGTGTCTGTTTATTCAGGCACTGAAGGTGAAGTCAGTTTAATTCAGTAAAGAGTTCTAGATTTCATATTTTCCTGGATATTTCTTACTGAAGAAAATGTCCTTCAAAACTGAAGGCATGTTTCTACAAACATTTGTGCAGCTGATAAGTCAACTCCTTTCAAAATCAGGTGTGCAAGTCTATGTGTAGGTATACCCACAATTTATTTCCCAGTCTATTAATATGTGTATATATATGCATATAAAATTGTCTTATCTTTTTTTTATGTCCATATATTGCCAAAATATGGTATTTTTAAGTTAGTTCCCCTAAAGTTGCACTTTGGTTCTCAAACTGCAAAAGGACCAACTTGACTTCATTTTCTTCTAAACTCCTCACCGTAACTGAGGCATGATAAAGAAAACACTAAAATCCAGGAATGTTAGATATGGGCTATTCTTGAGTCCATTATTATATTTAATAGAGTAGTGTAGAAATTTAATTTATTTGTAGTTCAAAACTTTAGCTTCAAATATAAAAATAGCAGCCATTTTTACAGAAATATTCAGTATTTACCAAAGCACGTAGGCCTTTAAAACAAAATGGTATAACAGTAATTGCAATTCAAGCAGTAACATGGAAGTTCAGTGGCATCAGACAAATTCTCAAAATTGAAAAGGTTACACTTACCTTTTGTCTCTTTTTTCCTATTTCAGGTTCTGGAGAAGTATCATATAACAGAAATGCATTCATCTGTGCATATGAAAATCACCTGGAGCACAGAGCCTTAACATCAGTTTTTAAGCTGTCCGGCAGAAAGTATCATGAACCTATTCCACTTGCTAACTACACCTTATCACTTACTGCATCAAGCCCTATGGGTCCTCAGATTTCGTTTTCCAGTGATATTTTTTCTGAAAAGATAAATAACATGAATACCAATAATGTCAAAATGGAAGGGCAGCTGGAAGTGGCTTCGGTGTTTGCAAGAAGCATTTACACTCTGTCTACCACATACCATGAAAAGAGACGGGTTTTAGAAGGAAAATCAAATCTGAAGTTGGATTCTTCTTACCTGCAGGCTACCAATCAGATGTCTGGCAGATACAGTGATGGTTTGTTTTCCATTTCTTCAGTTTCTGATGTACAAAATGGGCTATTGAAGAACACAGCTTCACTGAAGTATGAAAACAGCCAGCTGAAAATTTCATCTGAAACCAATGGGAGGTATCGACATACTGCAGGTGTCAATAAGCTTGAAATAATTTTGTCAAAGAAGATGGCAGCACTTCGCTCTGAATACCAAGCCACTTACAAGCAAATCCAGTATTTTGCCTTGTTTGCAGGTTCTCTCAATTCCCAGGATCTTATTTTCAACACTGATATTTCCCTGACTGATCAGAAGAATCGAGCTGCACATAAGTCATCACTTAATGTCAATCGGTATGGTCTAGCCAGCAGTGTAACCACCAATGTGCAGTTGAGTCCCTTGGCAATGCAGAGTGAAATGAATGCCAAGCTCGACACTGCTGGAGGCTCCATGTCTCTGTCCTCTTCCGGGCGCTATGGGAAAAACAATGCAAAATTCAATGTAGGTGGAAGAGTGAGCCTAACAGAAATAACACTGGGAAGTGAATATCAGAGTACGGTTCTGGGTATGGACAACAAACATGTTTTAAACTTCAGAGTTAATGGAGAAGGACTCAAGTTTTCAAATAATTTGCAGGGATCATTCAAAGAGATTAAGTTGGAGTACACAAATGATTTAAATATTCCAGGCTTATCCTTAACATTTGTTTCAAAATTAGACAACAGCTTCAGCTTTGACAAGTTCCACAAACATGTTTTTGACCTTCAACTGGAGCCTAGCTCACTAACAGCTAAACTGAGCAATAATCTTAAATACACTAAAACAGAATTTTCCAACAAAGCAGAACTCCTTCTCGAGCCTCTGAATATGAACTTGGGTGGCAATATCAGAGGAGCCCATGGATCAGATGAAATAAAGCACACCTACACCCTTGCATGTGCTGGTGTAACTGCAGACTTGAAAACAGACACCGTGGCAAACATTCAAGGCGCAGCAGTGAGTCACAGAGTTCACCTGGATGTGGCAGGACTTTCTTCCTCAGTTACCATGAACACAAACTGTGATTCCAGACCTCTCCGTTTCAGCAACGCTGTGCGCTCCACCCTGACCCCGTTTGTCATCACCACTGACGTACACACCAACGCTAATGGAAAGCTGGTTGCTGCAGGTGAACACACAGGAGACTTGTACAGCAAATTCCTGTTTAAAGCAGAGCCTCTTGCTTTCACTTTCTCCCATGATTACAGAGGCTCTACCAGCCATAGCTTGAAGTCCAGGGCAAGGTACACTACGCTGCTCGACAACAAAGTTCATGTGCTTTTTACTCCATCAGAGCAGTCAAGTGCCTGGAAATTGAAAAGTCAGCTAAACAATAATGTATATTCACAAGATTTCAGTGCTTACAATAACCCAGAAAAGATCGGTGTGGAACTTAATGGAAGAGCTTTAGCAGATCTCTCTGTAATGGACACATCAGTCATACTACCACTAACATCTGAAGAAGTGAATTTAATTGATGTACTGGGTCTCAGGGACAGCGTATCAGAGCCTCAAGAATTCAGCATCTCTGGTTTTGTGAAGTATGACAAAAATAAAGATATGCAGGTTATTAACCTACCCTTCCTGGAAGATTTTCCAGTTTACTTTGAAAAACTCAGAGGCACCATTCTATCCACACTGCAGGCCATACAAAGTTACCTTAAGAGCATAGACATAGAAAAACACATGAAAAAATACAAGGCAACTTTGGACAAACTGCCACAGGACATTAATGATTACATGGACAAATTAGATATCAAAGGCAAAGTTAGCAGCATTAAAAATAATTTTGTTGCTTTCACAAAGGACTACAGAATAACATCTGATGATCTCCAAATTATGCTGGAAAAAACTATGGACAATCTAAAAGAAATACTGTCTCAGCTGCAGATCTATCTGATAGAAGTTGAGCAATACATCAAAGACTGTTATGAGCAGTATGACATTAAAGCACTTATTGCCCAGCTTCTTGATCAAATAGTTGAAACAGTGACAGCTCTAGATAACAAATATCAGGTAAGAACAACTGTAATCAACATCATTGAAAAATTACGGGTTTTTTTCCAACAATATGATCTTAACAAAATCAGAAGCGGCACTTTGGCTTGGATTAAAAATTTTGATGATGAGTATGAGATTACAGCTAAAATACAGGAAAACCTAGAACTGCTCAAGATTCAGATTCAGAATATTGATGTCAGAAGCATTGCGGAAAATTTGAAACGACAGATTAAAGAGTTTGATGCTAAAGAATGCTTAGAAAAATTTAAACAATCTTTGCCAATCGAAAAAATTTATGAAATTCTTGAACAAATCAAAGACTTTATTCTAAATTGGATAGAGGAATATGAATTATCTGAGAAGATCAGTGCTTTCCATGGTCATATGCAAAAATTGATTGTAAAATATGAAATTGATAAGCAGATATATTTTTTAATTGACAGAATGACAGAACTGCTTAAAACTTACAGAGTAAAAGAAACTGCCGAGAAACTGACCATCTACCTGCAAAATATTGATGTGAAGTCATGCTTTGATAAAGTTGTTGCTTTTGTTGATGATGCTGTCAAGAAAGTGCAAACCTTTGATTATGAAAAGATGATAAAGCAAGTCAACAAGTTCCTTGACATGGTTATTAAAAAGCTCAAGGCTTTTGACTATAACCAATTTGTAGATGACACAAATAACAAAATTCGAGAAGTGACCCAGAAAATAAATGTGGAACTCAGAAATTTAGAACTTCCACAGAAAGCAGAAGCACTGAAACAATACATAAGAGATTTTAGATCTGTGATTTCAAAATACATGGAACAACTAAAGGACACAAAGCTTGCTGCAATAATTAACTGGCTCAGGGAGCTCATAGACTCAACAGCATTTGCAAATCTCAAAGCCAAGGTAAATGAACATATGGAGGACCTGCGAGAGAGGATTTCTGAAATGGATATTTCCCAGGAATTTCAGTGGTGTCTTCAGAAGATAAGCCAGTTCTACAATTCTGTTGTCATATACATTTCTGACCAATGGAACACAGCTTCCAAAAAAATCACTGTGCTGGCTGAAAAGTACGATCTAAAAAATTGGGCTGAAAATTTAAAACAGTTTGTTGAAATTGGATTTAAAGTCGCTGAAATCAGGACGGTTATAGTCACTATTCCTGCCTTTGAGGTTAGTCTCCGAAGCCTTCGGGAAGCAACATTTCGAACACCAGAATTCATTGTCCCACTGACTGATCTTCGTATCCCCTCCTATGAGATCAATATTAAGAGACTAAAGGACATGAAAATCCCAATGAAATTTACGACGCCAGAATTTAAAATTCTAAATACCTTTCAAATTCCTTCCTTCACAATTGACTTGATTGAAATTAAGCTTCAGATTGTGAGAACAATAGATAAATTCATGTCTGCGGAATTTCAGTTACCATCTATCGATGTCTATTTGAAAGATATGAAGATGAGAGATATGCCTTTTTCCGACATTTCTTTCCCAGAAATACAAATGCCTCAGTTTCAAATACCAGAATTATTGATTCCAAAGCTCAGTCTAAATGAGCTCCAGATTCCTAACATGAAGATACCAGAGTTCCAGCTCCCACGTATCCCACATACTATGACTGTCCCTACATTTGGCAAATTGTCTGGTGCTTTCAGAGTCACCTCTCCATTCTTCACACTGTCTACACAAGCTGAGCTTCGTAATACCACAACATCTGCAAGCAGTCCAGAATTTGTTACCTCCATTTCAGCTCAAACAACATCCAAACTAGACTTCCTAGTTTTTAGTGTTATTGCAGATTCACGTCTTCTGGCCCCTGACATGAAGCAGCTGAACCTTAAAAATGCCATGAAAGTCAACCATAGATTCCTTAAAGTTGATCACACCCATGAAGTGGTATTTTTAGGGACCTCGGTAGAAGGTGAAGCTGAAACTAGAGCAAACTTACATACAAAGGAAAATTCAGTAGAACTGCAGAATAATTTAATGGTCAAGCTGCAAAGAAAAATTTGGATGCAGAGTGGAGTGGCATATTCACACAGACTGAATATTCCACAAGCTGATTTCTCCAGCCAGGCTGATTTGGTCAATAACATGACAACAGAGGTAGAAGCGGGATACATATCATTTACCTCTGCTGGTAAAGGAAACTGGAAATGGGCTTCACCTAATCTCTCTGATGAAGGCACTCATGACTCACATGCCACTTTCAAGATTCAGGGCCCCACTATTACATTTTCTGCCAACAACAGAATAAATGATAAGTACCTGAAAGTCAACCAGGCTATGAGATATGAATGTCAGTCCTTAATGTCTGCAGCGCTTCAGATTCAGTCTGAAATTGAGTCACAGCGTGTGGGACGTAGCCTTCTGAATGTGAAAGGTACAGGAGAGCTTCTAGGAATGAAAGTAGAATTAACAGGCTCTCACAATGCTCGGCTCCATGGACGGATTACTGGAACTGTAAATAATGAGCTTTCCTTCTTGGCAAACCCTTCTGAAATTCGTTTTTCAACAAACAATGATGGAAATGTGAAAATCAGCTTCCCAATGAAACTGACTGGCAAAATTGACTTCCTGAATAACTATGGGTTTGCCCTCAGTTCTTCTGTTCAGCAGGTCAACTGGCAAGCTACTGGCAGATTCAATCAGTACAGATATTCCCATAATATGTCTGCTGGCAACAATGATGACAGAATTGAAGCTCATATCGAAATGAATGGAGATGCCAACCTAGACTTCCTAAACATTCCTCTAAGCATTCCTCAGATTCAGATTCCCTACACTGGAATCAAAACTCCTCAGCTGAAAGATTATTCACTGTGGGAACAGGTAGGCCTGAAGGAATTACTGAAGACAACAAGACAATCCTTTGATTTAAATTTGAATGCTCAGTATGAGAAAAACAAAGACATGCATGCAATCCCATTTCCTTTAGCAAAAGTGCACGAAGTACTTAATAAAAACATCCTTGTATTCAACAAGCATTTTGAGAAAGGCAGAAATGCAGCTTTAGATTTTCTCACAAAATCGTACAATGAAGCCAAAACAAAACTGGACAAATACAAAATACAAACATCACTGAACAAAATACCACGGACCCTCAAAATTCCAGGATACACCATTCCAATTGTGAATATTGAAGTTTCTCCTTTCACTGCTGAGATGCCAGCCTTTGGTTTCACACTTCCAAAGGAAATAAGCACAAGAGGATTCACAGTCCCAATAATTGGCTTTTCAGTTCCATCTTACACACTAGTCGTACCTTCTTTTGAGCTTCCAGTCCTTCATATCCCGCAGGATCTACGCACTCTAAAGCTTCCTAGATTCAGAATCAACAGCTCAGCAAACCACATCTTAGTTCCTGCCATGGGTAACATTACTTATGACTTCTCATTTAAATCCAATGTAATCACTTTAGCTGCAAATGCTGGGGTGTTCAATCAGTCAGATATTGTTGGACATCTCAGTATCTCATCCTCTTCTGTCATTGAGGCTCTGCAATTTAAGCTGGATGGTTCAACAAGTTTGACAAGAAAAAGGGGGTTGAAGCTGGCCACAGCATTGTCCCTGAGTAATAACAAATATCTAGGAGGAAATCATGATAGCACTATCACTCTCTTAAAGAGGATCATGGAAGCTGCTGTGGTAACAAATATAGAAGTTGACACACCAGTTTTAAAAGTGAATTTCAGCCAAGAACTTTCTGGAAATACGAAATCGAAACCCACTCTTTCCTCAGGGATAAAATTAATGTATGATTTTAATACTCTCAAATATGGTACCAGTGCTGCGGGAGAAATTGCTCACAAATTTGCTTTAGAGAGCCTTACATATTACTTATCAGTAGAATCTTCTACAACTGGGGATATTCATGGAGTATTTTACACTGGAAATGCATTTTCTGGCAGTTTAGACCATGAGGCAAATGCCTATTTGAATGCTAATGGAGCTCGGTCATCCCTCAAGTTTGAGGCCCACTCTAAAGCAGATGGACTCTGGGTCATTGAAATCAAAGAATTACTTGCAGTTGAAGCATCTACCCGTCGTATTTATGCAGTCTGGGAGCACAATGGGAAGAACTATCTACAATGTACATCTCGTTTCACAACAACGGGGACTCAGAAATCCAAAGCAACCTTAGAGCTGGCTCCTTGGGATGTATCAGCAGATCTTCAGATTCAAGCCATTCAGCCAAATCCCTACCTGGGCATGGCATCAGTTAATGAGGTTTTTGTAGTGAAAATCAGTCCTGCAAACCAGAAAGCTGGCTGGAAGGGTGAAGGCCAAATTCACTCACTATCTCTCAGTCATGATATGCAGTTATCAAATGAAAAATCAAAGGCAGATTTTTTTATTTCTGGATCTTTGGAAGGATACATAGACTTCCTCAAAGTCATCAAGTGTCCCATTTCTGAGAAGAGCTTATGGGATATTTTGAAGCTGGATGTCACTACCAGTGCTAACAGGAAACAGTACTTGAATGGCTCGGCATCCCTCGTGTACACAAAGAGTGAGGAGGATTACTTTTACCCCATACCTGTGAACAAGCTGACCGATGGCTTCACTGTCTCTCTTCCTGAGTTACACCTAAAGGCTCCAAGCCCTGTGTTCAGCACTCCAGAGTTCAGCCTTCCTTTCACCACTCTCCAGGTCCCAGCATACACCGTTGACTTGCGCAGCATAAAAATTCCACAGACACTAAGCACAATGCCATTTGATGTCCATTTACCCACACTGCCAAAGATAAGATTCCCCAGAGTGGATGTAGGAGCAAATTATATTACATTAGAAGAATATAAAATGCCATTTTTTGAGGTGACAATACCTGAATACCAAATAACCATGTCTCAATTCACTTTACCAAAGAGTGTTTCATTTGGCAGTTTCTCTGTAGATCTAGATGAAGTAGCTAATAAAATTGCAGATTTTGAAATGCCTACAATTACCATTCCTGAACAGAAAATTGAGATCCCCCCTCTGAAAATATCCTTGCCTGCTGGAATTTACATCCCATCATTTGGTGCCTTGACTGGATCTTTCAAAGTTGTTTCCCCGTTGTACAATATCACCTGGAGAACGGACCTGACAAATAAGAAGGACTCTTTTGAATATTCCATTGACTCTACCTGCAGCTCAACATTGCAATTCCTGGAATATGACCTGAATGGTAAGAATTAAAATTCTATATGCTATGATTTGGGGGGAGAAAAAAATGATTGTAGACTAGACTTTTTCAGATCTTTTTTCCCCAGGGCTTTGCATATGAAGATCTTTCTATCTTATTTAGCATTGACATTAGATAACACTTCTTTTATCAGCAGTGGCATTTTTTCATAAATTACTATCAGAGTCTCAGTCAGCCACCCTGAAGGCTAATGACTGTATGTATATATATGTATGTCATATCCATGTTGAGATACAATATGAATTTTAAAATGCTTCAGTCAAACAAATGTTTTCATGTCTTTTTATTTGGGCATTCAGTTTTATGGGCATTCAGTTTCTCAAAGTTTCTCAAATTTGACATACCAGTGAAATACCCCACAACTGGCCATCTAACATACAACTGGATATGCCTTTTGTATTTTTTGTTGGTAATGCACACATTTGAAATTTTTTTCACAGTTGTTTCAAACTACAAATATAATGAAGACATGGTTGTTGTGACGAGAACTGGCAGCTTTTCACATCGTGACCTGAGTGCAAACTACAAGGAAAACCTGACTGTTTCAGAATTTGGGTAAAGATTTGCTCTAATAATGTAATTTATAATAGACATAATTGCAAGTGATGTGTTGCTGTTTGATCTCTAATATGCCCTAGAGTGCTTTGCAGTAATTAATAAGAACCTGTATATCTACCCTGCCATTATTGGCTGTGTCCTTTTTCCCCTCGAGGTAACTTGAAAGCTATTCCTTCTCAGGGTTTCTAGAACAGCTTTTCTCACCAGCCCCATGTCAGAAAACCACTGAGACATAAACACAGTATTTTATAATCAGAGCTGTTCTAGATCTAACCATCAACATAGTTGGGTTTCTTCCCAGTGGATCTCTCTGTCACCACAAGCCACTACAGAGTAATTTTTATTCACAAGTGCCCACACCAGGGATTAGACTTGGCTCTCTTACTGCCTGTTTCAATCTGCAAGTGTTGTGTTGATACATCCAAGGGACAGAATCAGTGAAGGCAAGTACAAATGCAGATAAACAGTAGTGCCTATACTTCTGTTGGTGGAAAAATTGCAGTCAGTTTGTAGAAATCTGTAGAAAGCTGACAACAACACAGCTACAGGTTTTGTTTTGCTGCCCTAATTTAATGAAAATTCACAACAGAGCTCAATATAATTTTATCTAAAACAGGAAAATTGGAGTGACCTGAAGTTTTGAATGTGTTAGGCTAAACTAAGAAATGTGGATAGTAAACCCTACATTTTCTTTTCACCATAAAGGCATTGTTTACTTACAGATATATAGATATGAAATTATGGATAGTACTATGTTCAGACATACAGCATTGGGCTTGTGCTTTCTGCATTGCTTCATATCTGTGTATCTGCTGTTGCAGAGAGGAGGACACTTTATCACTAGACATCATCAGCCCAACTTTCACAGATGTTCATGTGCGTTTCCAAGAGAATGAAAGGAAATCATTTGGCTCAATATCCTCACCCTCAGCTGGGACCCTTGCTTATGTCATGGAAGGGGATGATGAAATTTTCCTTGCCAGAGTTTACTACCAAACTCAGGTAAGCTTGATATGAGCAATAAAAGGCAAAAATGTTTGATGTGGTCAGAGGAAAAGTTCCCTTTAAAACTTTGTGTGTGTTTATGCTGAGATATAAATTAACCACCAAATAAAAAACTATATTATCAGTAATTTAAGGTTTTATTTCCTACACTGGCCTTTCCAGTACTAAAAATAATATCTATGTAAAGAGGTGTTTTCAACTCCTTCGCAGTTATTTTTTCCATCTCTTTTGGTCAAGAAGGTACACCTACTGAAAGTGAGCAATGCACAAAGTCATTTTTAGATAAGCTACCCATCAGGTTTAATAGATAGCTATCAGGCTACTTAGAATTACTACATAAGTGACCATTATAGGAATAAGATGACTAGAAGAGGTCAGACCATCTGTGAAGTGTCTTTTTTAATCCATTAATATGTTACAATACATGCTCTTATTAGCGGCTTACTACAATAATTCCAAAATTAAAATCTTACCTTCCAAAATTATGTACTAATTTAGGGATCACAAGTAACTCATAATTCACTATTTATTATAAAAATGGAAAAACTATACATGTAAATATATTTGCATTTGAGGATTTATTAACTACTCTGAGTAACTGTCTAAATTGCCTCATTTATTTAAATGATTACAAAATTAAATCCTCTAATATTTTCATATGAAAAAGATGCTTTTTGAATTCACTTTAATTGATTTCAGAAATGAGTAGAAGGGTAATTTTTCTGAGTAATTCATCTGCCTTATGAGACATGATAGGCATTTAATACAAAGGAAGGAAAAAAATCTTATTTGCAATCAGGTATTAAAGACCAGACTAAGTTATGTTCTAGTCTTGCTCTTTGAAGAAACTTGAAGTAGCTTGGTACAAGATAGTTTCTTCCAAAATAACCTTTCAAGATGAGAGCAAACAGACAGCAAACAGACAGCGGGCAAAAAAATTGGAGAGCACTTGTCTTAATAAACAATAAAATTAAAGATGTAACAATCAGAATATTGAAATGCGCTCATAAATAATATTGCAGTTTTCTTACCCTGTTTTGTATTTTCAGTCTGCTCCCCAGGAGGACATTGACATACTAAAAGGTGAGATATCCCTCAAGGAACCTGACCGGATTCAAATGAAATTCAACTGGAATGAGGATGCTGCCAAAGACTTGCTGTTGGGTCTGAAAGACAGAGTGCCTAAAATGACAAATGCAGTCTATGGGTATGTTAATCGGTACCATAAGGAGCATTTGGGACTGGAAATAAGTGCTGCCACCTTAAAGATGAAGAACTTAATGCAGAATAATGTTGAAAAAGCATACACTTTTGCTGCAAATCAAATAGATGAAATAGATGCTCAGCTTCGCACAGCCGCCAATGAGGCCTCTGACAAATACCAGGAGCTGAAGTTCAAAGCCAAACGCCTTTATCGAAGAGCAGCAGATGAGGCTGAACAGCTTGACTATCAAAGAATAAAAGCAAAACTTTTGGATGTTTTAATTGACATAATGAAACAGTGCCACCGCGTAATTGACTCAGCCACTGAATTCCTGAAAACCACAAAATTTCAGGTCCCTGGGCTGTCTCAAAAATACAGTGGTGCAGAAATATACCTCATGACTACAGAGAAGTTAGCAAAAACTGCTGATGCATGCCTCTCAAAAGTTCAGGAGTACTTTGATGCCCTGATTGCAGCTATCAATGAACTGGAAGTCAGACTTCCTGCTTCTGAAACAATTCTTAGAGGCCGTAATGTACTTGATCAGATTAAAGAAATGCTGAAAGATTTGCAGGACAAAATCAGGCAGACATTTGCTACTCTTCAGGAAGCTGACTTTGCAGGAAGGCTGAAGCAACTGAAACAAGCAGTGCAACAAGTTTTTCAGAAGGTAGAAGAAATGGTTAGAAGCTTGCAATCCAAAACTTTTGAAGACATCAAAGTCCAAACACAACAGCTGTACAAAGATGCGATGGCTTCAGACTTTGCCCAGAAGCTGAGATTCTTGACAAAAGATGTTAAAAAATACATTTTTCAGTTGAGAGACTTTAGCCAGAAGACATTCCAGGACCTTTCAGAAAAGCTGCACCAGCTGCTCCTCTACATAAAGTCATTGCGGGAGGAATATTTTGATCCAACTACACTTGGATTGTCAGTGAAATACTATGAGGTGGAAGACAAGGTACTGAAAGGGCTGAAGAATATCATCGATCTTCTCGTGGACTGGCACAACCAGTATGTTGGACGTCTTGCCAGCATTGCTACACACCTGACAGACCAACTAGGACAATTGGTGGAAATCTACAGTCAGGAATATTATGACCTTATAACTGATGTTGAAGGAAAAGGAAAACAGAAGATCATGGAACTCTCATCTGCTGCTCAGGAAAAAATCCGATATTGGTCTGCAGTTGCTAAGAGGAAAATCGATGAACATAACAAGCAACTCAAGGAAAAACTCAGGGAGATCTCTGGGCAACTTAGTCAGTCCCAGGAAAAGCTAATCAGTGAAGCCAAAAGGTTAATTGATCTAACTATAGAAAATTACTCTGCTTTCCTGCAATATATCTCAGAGCTTCTTCGATGGCTTGAGCAAATAACAGCTGAGAGCATCAAGCCGTATGTGGCTGTTCATCAAGGAGAGCTTAGAATACAGGTGCCCATGTGACTGGCAGTCCATTTACCAAATGCCCAAAAAAAGCAGACAGGCACTCAGGGATAAAGTGGAAATGACACACATACTTACTCAGCAAGGCATTGAGAAAGGCTACTGGAAATAGAAAGAAATGCAACACTTCACTGATGAACAACTTGACACTGAACAAGTGAGTCCTCAGGAGATTATGGAAAATATTCAGCAGTGCATGAACATCTGGATGGACATGTAGAAGAGAAGAAGTAACAAGTTTCTACCAAAATGTATTTAAATATAACAGCAATCAGTATACTGGAGCTTCAGGTAGATATGTTTGAATCTGAATTTGTAAATTAAAACTTAATAATCTACACTAGGTTATTTTAATAAGCTTAATAAGCCAATAAATGAGTTCTTTATTACATTTTTGTGTCATTCATTACAACTACTTTTATTTGGAGCATAAGGCTTAATCCAACAATTTTCAAGGTCAATGGGAAGTCTTTTCTTTGATTTCACAATATGTTGGATCAAGTTAATAATGTGCAATGCATACTGTAAATAGTCACAAAAGCTATGGAATACATAGAATAAACAGGTTTTAAGATAAAGGTCACATTCATAAGCCAGTTGAAAGAAGACTTGGAAACACATCTAATTCCCAGCATAGAAAACCTTCATAGATAAGGAAGGAAAAGAGCATGTATAAAAACATGAATTAAAAAAATTAAAAATTCTGAAAATGGCATCAAAATTTGAAAATTAACATAGAAATATGAACATATGTAGAAATCTGACGCCTGGAAATTTGCAGATAATAATACAAAGGTTTTCTTAATAAAAATTAATTTATGCCTGTGTCAGTTTTCAGACAACTATGCTAAGAATTTTATATAAGTTTTCTTTCTACTGGCTAATTTATATTTCAGAAATACAGGGTTTTCTCACCTGTTTCCCCATGATATTTCTGGTTTCACTTTAAACTGTCTATGTTTTACTTACTATGAGTTTAGTTAAGTGTCAAAGTTTCACAGGCATCACTGTGTATGATGGAAGTCAAAAAGTTTCCCCCTCCTAGGCTGAAGCCTAGACCATTATAATGAATTCTCAGTTTAAAGATGAATTTAAAGCATGTTGAAGAAGTCCCTCACAAAATAAGAGTATTTTTAACTAGAAAATATGTTGACCTGGTGGTGTACTATATAGACAGTCCTAGTGTGCTCAGGCTGGAATAATGTTGCCTCTTTGAGAATAAACTTTTTGACAAACAACACTAGAAAGTTTGTGCACATGTCTATTTTGATACAATCAGTTCACTCTGTAATGTGTTTGTTGCATTTTCATTAATGGGAAAACAGAGAATCTGTTTGGTATGGTGAAGTACATACATGAAGGAATGGAGCACCTTTGATATCCCTATTGATAGATAATATTATTACCTGAGTAACTTTGCCAGTAATGATTGTTATCAGATAAGCTACTTTAACCCTAAAATCAGAATCTCACAAGCATGGTATGCACACACCTATCCAGTGTCAGCAAGTGGGTATCTCTTAGAAAGTAAGGTAAATACATTTTCTCTTCAGAGATTTCAGCCATCACAATCGCAGTAAAATTTCTCAGAATAAGGGATAGAATAGTCCCCTGTGAATTGTAAAATAGGTTTTGATTCTGAATAGAACTAATCTACCTATGTCTCCCTGCCCAGGGGAATCAAAGGTTCAAAAATCCCTGTTTACATGTTCTACTGAGCATTCCAGTAAAAAAGATGTTGGGTGAAGAGCCCTTTCACCTTCATTCACAAGAAAACTGAAGCCTATGGGTCATCTGATCTTTATTGGATGTCAGATTGCACAACTCATTTCCCTGAATTTCACAAATGTTTAAGCACAACCAGATTTCTCAGACACTGACTGATTGTTGCTTCCCTTTGTCATGACAAACAGCCCTGTGAAACAAAGGACAATAGAATAAATTATAATAGCTATGGGAGAAGAGAGATTTAAAGGTTGTTTTGGGTTTTTTTTCTTTTGTTTTCCCCCTCATGTCTATTTATTTCTGTCCATCATCCATCTTTCTTGGAAGGAATATAAACACTAAAAAGGATTTACTTATAAGGAGTGGGTTAACTGAATAATAAATATGGCAAATAGTATAAATACTGGCTCTTATTGGCAAGAGTGACACTTCCCAAGAGCAAACACAATAGTTTGCACACTAAACTGTGGTTAGAGGTCAGAGGAGATTTCCAAGTCTCGTAGCAGCATTACCGCCAATTGGACTAAAGCTCTCAATCCTGTAATCCATGTGCCATCTTGAACTCATCCCACAGCTGGTCTGGGGAGGGCCTGGAAGCAGAACACTGCTCTCAAAATTGATCTTACTGGAACTTACCCGTTTTGTAAATCCCCACACCGGAGACGTCATCTCAAGCACCCCTTGGAAGCTCAGGCAATATTCTGACTCAGAAAGAGGCTGTTTGTGTTTCTGTGTGTATGCATCCCACAAGCACATACAACCAGGTGTCACTTTAATTTCCATTCCTTTTCCTGTTTTTTGGTTGTTTTTGCTGTTTTCTTTCAGGATATAGAAAATTTTAACCTTCTTTCCCATGTAGTAAGTTGCAGAAATATAGACAAAATCACAGTTATTCAAATTGTGTTGCAACTTATGAAATGTTTGCAATATAATAATTTGTAATATTATTAGTTCTATTTTGGCTTATTTTCAGTCTAGTTTATATAATAGGAAATATTCTATTTCGTTAAATCAAATTGTGTGGGAGATAACAGGGAATCAGTAACTATGTGGGGCTCAGTGACTGCTTTTCATTTTTCTTCTCTTCTCTTCTCTTCTCTTCTCTTCTCTTCTCTTCTCTTCTCTTCTCTTCTCTTCTCTTTTCTTCTCTTTTCTCTATAGTCTTCATCATCTGAATTCTCGTAAATGCCAGAGGGCTTTTCTTTATAATTTACAGCAGGTATCAGACACAGAGCAGAACTGGTTGTAAAAGTTTAATTACGTGAAACATTTTAACAAGAAATTGAGAGAACAATATGCCCTGCTCTAACTAAGTGATTGTAGAAATAACATTGACAAGAAACGTGTGTGTTCCTAAATGAAAAACTTTTGCAGACGTAGGACAGAAAAAATGTTCCAGAATTTTAGATTATGCAACCAAGTAGAGCTGATCTTTTATTAAGTGATTTAAAAGTACAAGCATAGTTTGCTGCATATGCAGAGATTCTACACTCTTATCCACATCCACAAACACCATCACCCACCTCTGGTCCTAAATTGTGCTATTGATACTTTTAGAGCAACTGCCATTATGGCCTACTGATACCTTTCAAAATTTATATTAAAATATTTAGTTGTTCAGTAAGTGACACCAAAATCTGTACTACTCTTCTGCTGGCAGATTTATTGCCCAGGTGGGAAACCAGAATTTATTAAAGGCCATGCGGACATACAGAATTGCTTGTATTCCATTTCTACACAGCCAAATCCTGGCCCAAATGAAATCGATAGCAAAATGTCTATTGGCCTCAGCAGGAGTAGGCTTTGGCCAGTTAGGTGTATAACTTGAGAAGCACTCTGGGATCCTGTAGAACAAAGCTATATTATTATGTATAAAAATCTACACAAAAATATCATTAAAAAAAACACGCTGACAAGAAAATTAATCACTAACAAATTTGCAACAGATCAGAATGAACCTTGCCTGTACAACATTAACCAGAGCTTCTTCATAATTTTTTACCCGGTATTACTTAGTATCACAGAGAAAGTCTGCCAGGGCCAAAAATTCAAGGTTCTGGTCCCCCCAGGTCTTAGACATGGAAATATACACATACGTCTCATCAGCCTTTCCCTCATTTCATTATCCATTCAAAGCATTAAGGGAAACTGGGACCTTGCAGAATAAATACCTGTGTTGGATGTTTGCAAGACCCAACTGGGCAAATTCTTGAGCAACATGATCTGAGTTAAAGCTTGCCTCCGTTTAGAGAAGTAGGTTCTACTAGAGACCTCCCAAGGTCCCCTACAACTTGAGTCACTTTGTGTTACTTTTTGATTCTTGTAACTAAATTGACACGGCTTTAGGTTGCCATCTCTAACACCTACCCTTTGGTAAATGGTTCATGAGCAACTGGCTGCATCATTATTGTAATATATTTTACATAGACAGAAAAGTTTCATGGTATCCCTGCATGTAAACACATCCTCATTCTGATTGCAGCCATGAGGCATCCTAAAATTTCCTGAAGCATTCCAGCAATTGAAGCCTTCTCAGTTGCTTCTGCATCTTTCCTCTTCTATGCTTTTCATGTGAATACCTGTACTGTACCAAACCATAGACACTTTGCCAACATGCAGGAACTGATGTTATGATTATTACCATTCATATTCTGACACCCTGATTGTGGTAGCTGTTAGTAGAACAAGATGTACATCTTCTCAGAGTGGCTAGAGAAGGATCCTCTGCTAGGCTGGGCATTGTCAGAGTGAGAGGATCAAGCATATAAGCATCAGATCCACCACAACCTTGGGGAAGTAACAAAGGTCAAATACCTACACAATGCATCTGTTGTGAAGAATTTGCCAGGTATTTGCTGTAAGCAGAGACTCGCCACAAGTTATAACCTCATATTGATTTCCCAGCAAATGAATTCAAGAGGACATGTTAAAAACAGTCTTGAATTTATGGATAAATCTGTTAATCCACACTTCCTTTGGGACTCAAGGAGCAAGTTCTGGTCTCTGAACAAGTGATATGAACTAGCTCAAACATTATATAGCATATAGGAAATAGGACTTGGAACAACTCTCTGTTCAAGTGTCCAAGTTTCCTCTAAGAGTGAGCCAAAAGCCATATGCAGCATAGATGCCTGGGGGACCTGAGACTTGGTCTGAAGCAAAGAGTGAACCAAATGTGCAGCAGAGAGAGCATGAAGAACAAAAATATTCACTGCATCTACCAGACAAATGGCATGGTTAGATACTTAGAGGAGGCCACTGGGGTGAGTAAAGATGGTCTTAATTAAGGCCACGCATGGGGAAAAGTATCAGACCTACAACTTTTTAAGTGCTGCCTGCCACTTCTATTACGCTATTGAAAGAGGCTGGTGACTCCTGGGTTTCTGGGCAACCTGGTTATTCTTGTAGGGATAATATTCTGCACTGGTTTCTGTGCAGCTTTTACTAAGGGTGGAAAGGAAACACTTAGCCTCCATAACATACTTTTATTTCCCCACGTTTTCCTTGCTGCCTCTACCTCTGCCACAGTTAAAATGTATTCAAATGTTGTTGCCAAGTAGAGGAAAAAGGTTAACATACTTGTTAACTTGGTATTTTGCTGTGGTGTATTTTCTGGTATTTGCAATGACTACAGGACTATATTTCTAAAAACTTGATAGTGCTTTCATTCAGAACTGTTTTCTGTAGAAAGTGTTTTATGGATGTCTTTGTATTCATCTCTACTACCGCTCTGAAAGCAGTGGTAATTGTAGTTCTCTTGGTGGGTTTTATCTGGGGAAAGTTTTTGCACTGGAACCCTCAGAAATTTCTTCATCTGCTAACATATTGTTTTGTCACCAGTCTCATAAACAGCCCCACACAGTGCCAACCAGTCACTCTGAAAGGTCATTTGTTTCTTTCCTTCTAATACCTGTAATAAAGTTTTAAATCAGTGCCTCTCCAAGATGGAAGCAAAGATCCAAAGCCAGTTACGAGATGCTATTTACATCCCTACACTAAGGCCACCAGATCAAACTCCTGCATTTAGCCAGGAACTCCCCATTTCCCAGGTATATGCTCACTCATTTACTCTTCACAATCCCATTGAGACTGCATTATATTATGCTGCTAAATAGGAAGAAAAGTGGAAAAGTGGTATCACTGTCTCCAAAGTTCAGGATAGGTGTTAATTTAATTTGTTTCAAGATTACTACCTTTGAATGTTCTCAAAGAGAAGCTGGATAAAAAGAAAGCTCTCACCAGCACCTACTATCTCTGTGTGCATGACACTTTGCGCAGATCTTTCCCATTGTTAACAGGATCTTTGTCTCTCCATAATGCTCTTTCTCTGTTGTTACTTATCTGTTTATTTAATAAGCCTTTGTCTTTCTCTGTGGAAATGAGTGGCTTACAGCTACTTACAAACAATATGGACAGTTATGCAAAAACATTTCATTTTAAAGCTGAAGAACAGAAAACCAGCCAAATCTGAAGGAAACACATCTCTCACACATAGCCCATATTCCAGCAGCACAAACCCCACAATGTCTCTCTCTCAGACACATCTGTCTATATGTGCAAACGTCCATGCAAACACACGCACACGTACTATGTACATTACTGTCAAGTTAAAAGCCTAAAGTTAGTCCTTAATCCTTAGGTCATCCCCTTCATTTCAGCACATCAAGCCAGCCAAGCCTTCCCAACATCCCTGTCAGCAGTAGGCTGATGTAACCCTTCCCACTCAGGACCCATTAATTCAGCAGTTTCACCAGTGATGTTCAACCAGGTTCAGCTTCTAAAACTTCAATTTTTGTTTAAACACCGAATCAGAAGGTTATAGTTTCGGACCTGCAGGAAGGCAGCTTTCCTCTTTTTTTTGCACTCCATTTCAGCTGAAATGTGGTGATAAATTCATTGCACAATTTTGTAAAGTGATACAGTTGATCTTATTCAACAATGGCAAGTTTCTCCTCCAAAAGATC
The DNA here is from genome assembly GCA_013399915.1 of Illadopsis cleaveri. NCBI lineage: Eukaryota > Metazoa > Chordata > Aves > Passeriformes > Timaliidae > Illadopsis > Illadopsis cleaveri. The sequence continues at coordinate 243,606 of VXBB01002550.1, forward strand.
TGAGCCTAAATTTTCCAATCCTTTTAGAAATACACTTTTTTAAAGAAAAATTTGTTGATATTTTGCTAGCCCAGTGTTGACCTGGTGACCTCTTTGTGGCCATGTGCATGTGTGTCATCTGCACTCTATTTTGTCCCTCTTCAGGTTTTCACAGAACATCACTATCTTTTTGCTTTTTACAAATCTTCTTGATGTATACCTCATGCCTGACTTCCCTTTAAAATGTGTTACCCATTGAAGAGACAGGGTCAATATTTAATAGCTCATGTTCTGGATTGGGTTGAGTTCCTAGGCCAGTTTTTTATCCACTGCATCATTCATCCACCTCATTTTCTCATATATTAGTTTCCCATGAATAAAATGGGAATTGCACTTCTCTGCTTTTCAATGGAATTGTCAGAATGAAACTAACTCATGACCTGGAGATAATCTGATAAGTCTTAAAGTGCTGAAGACCATGAAGTAGATAGACACACTGTAATGGCAACAAAAAATCAAGATACTTGTGTTGACTTCTGTCTCCCATCATCATGTTTATTGTTTTAGAAACTTGGAGTTTATTTCATGTGCTAAATCACTCAGAAACACTCTAGTCCACCCCAAAACCATCATACATACCAGGCATCAAACATATAACACTCTCATACAGATAAATGATCCGAGGAATGGACTCAACGGCTGCTAGCAGTTAATTTATATAGTGGTTTCACCATAAACTTTTAACTTTGGAAATAATCTGCCGCCCGTTTCAGTTTTTGGCTGCCACATAATGCACCTTTATGAAGTCACTTTTCTGTCTAATAGAGATATTTCTTTTTACGGGTGAACATTTGTTTAAAAATAACAAATAGTAATCTCATTTACCGTGCACAAAGAGTGCTACTTAACTGTATGTAACCAAGTCCCATTTCATCTGGTTTAATGTTCAGCAAGGCATGCAAACTAGTCGATATTACAGGGAGAAGATGATTTATTTAATAAAATTACATTCCTTTTTTTTCGCATTTAAAAAAACAAATAATTGTAACCAAAAAAAGTGTTTAAAGTAGAAAAGCATAGCCTGCAAAGATTGATACTGAAAAGTCAGCACATATTATTACAAAGTCTGATGCTAAACTCAGCTGCTTCTTCACCCCGTCTCCACTTCTGTTCTGGGTCTGGTGTGCAGCCAGCCTCTGTTTCTGAAGTCGAGTACTCCCAGAGTGATTACTGATATCCACCATAATGTAGTTAGCAGATAGCCCATTTGTTCCGCTACGGATAAGGTTGCAAGAGAACATTTTAAGCCCACTTTGTTCCTTCAGGGAGGATAAAATTTAGGATATATATAGATATAATATGTAATGTGCAATGACTAATATATACATTTACATGTTATATCTACCTGTCTGTACTCTCCTTGTGAGAAGAAGTTGAACAGGAGTCAGCAGTGTGGTCTTTTGCCCGAGAAGACCAGCCACACACTGGGAAGTTGTAGCTAGCAGGTCTTGAAGAGATCCTTCTCCTCTATTTGGCATTTGTGAGACCACATCTGGATTACTGTGTCTGGTTTGGGGATCCCCAGTGAAAGAGAACCATGGACATACCAGAGTGAGTTCAGCAGTGGCCAGCAACCTACTCAGGGGGCTGGAGCACACAGCATGCAAACAAGAGGTAGATGGATGCGTTTGCTGAGTCTTAAGAGGAAAAGCCTGAGGAGAGACATTATTTCTGTTTTCCATGACCTGTTGCATGGTTATAGAGAAGACAGAGTCAAGCTCTTCTCAGAACAGAAAGGCAAAAAGCAATAAATAAAAGTCATATGAGGGAAAAAAAATATTGTTCTGTGAATAATCAAATACTTGCACAGATACAGGAGAGGTTGTGGAATGTCCTTCTATGTACATGTTCAGAACTCGGGAACATTCACAAACAACTTCATCTAACTTCACAATTCAACATAACTTCCAGGTTAGTCCTACATTTTGTAGAGTATTGGATCAGATGATCGCAAGAGGTACTTTACACTGAATTGTTCTATTTCATGATAAGACCTAAACCCTTTTTGGGTTTTGAACCGCAAAATCATTGAAAGGCTGCAATTCACACCTATTTAATGACAGAGATTTCTCAAAGAAAAGCTTAGTTATGAATGTCCTACACAGGAAAATCTTCCATTGGAACTCACATTTGACCATGCAACACAAATGTGTATTAAACATGGCTTCAGCAATTCTTGTGCTCCCAAAACTATTCAGTGTAATGTAAACGAATTGTTTCCCAGTAACATTTCAAGTCACAGAAAATTGCCCTACGCAACATTTAGTAGTCATAGACTCCCTGCTTTGCTGCTGTTGTTTATCTTCAACACATGTAGAAATTGTTTTGGTGGAAAGATGGGCCAGTAAATGTGATCTTTTGTTTTGATGTAATACATTCCTCCTACTCATTAGATGCTTTTTTGAGATTAGTCTAAGAATGTTGCTCTTGCAGTCAACCAGATAATGCTTCCTTTTTCTTTTGGGGAAGGGAGGCATGGGATGTCTACAATTTTTTTGGCTAGAGCAGCTCTGATACTTTATGCATTTGGGCCTTTGTTCTTAAAATAAACACATAAACTTGGCTTAAAGTAAGAAGTAGTAGAATTTGTTTGTTATTAGAATGCACTTGTGATTAGAAGAACCATTAACCAGCAGCTGTTCTTATGCACTGTGTGAGATGACCACACTTTCCCTACATATTTTGGAGGGCAAGAATGGCATGTGCTATGATGCTAAGGATCTCACAAATGTCAAGGATGCCTTTTAAATTACATTTACTGCTCTGTTTCTCCAGCCAAAGAAGCACTGTAGGAAAACAAGGAGACTCTGATCAAGAAAAAAAGCCTACATCCAATTATTTTACCTCTGAGCTTGCCTTTTGCTATCAGGTTGTCAAGTATAATTTTCTTGAGATGGTGTCTACTTAGAGAAAAAAGAAACAAAAAAAGAACATTCATGCAGACATGCACATCTTCCTAAGAGTGTCTATAGCACTGCTATGTGTACACCAGAGGTCATGAACCTTTTCCAGAGGGCTGTAATTTCTTCAGTCTCTTCTATATAATGTTTTTTATGCCCTTTTCATGTCCGTTCACATACTGCCCCAGAAATGCCTGGTAGGGAGCCATGGTAGACTTCTCTATATTTTGCCCTTCGCTGGCAAGTGGGCTTGACCTTTAAAATCATTGAGTCCAANCAGAGGCAAAGTCCCTGATGGTACCACAATGTAGTGCTACCAGCAGCTAATAGTTCCTCATAGCCATGCACCACCTTGCATCTCTGTACCCCACTACAGTCCTTCTGGAGGCTAGAAGCTCTATTCACAATAAAACTGCCTGGAACAACTGAAGAGACATCAAACTAATGTCTTTAAACTAATTATCTATAAAGGCAATTTGTCTCTAAAGGTAAGAGTGATTGCAAATGGGGAAAATATCACTATACATATATATATTTCAGCATGCAAAACTCTTGCACAATAACAGCCAGGGAATGACAGATTCAGGAAAAACAGACAAAAACACAGATTCACGAAAAGCAGTACAGCTCATGGAAGCCAAATAGTGGCTCAAGGACAGGGTCATTATCCAAATGGCCACTCATGATTAAGGGCATCCTGTGCTGAAGAGTGAGAGAGCAACAGCAGCAGTGAGAGCTCTGGCCTTACACTAGGCTCTATAAATACATGGATTCAAGGCATGGGGAAAGAATCTTAAACTGATCTTTTCCCCATAGTCAGTACATGTACAGACCTCACATCGTGGCTTGACCTTCACTGGTCCTGAAACACTTGAAGTACATTACTTTTGGCAGCTCTACAGTGGGGTCAGCAACCTCCAGCAAGAGCCAGTAACAAAGAGCTCAGGTGCAATAACATCTTAAATCACCACAGCTGCTTGTTTGGTGTGCGTGAGTCACAGGTCCAAGTGGATGAGTATAAAAACCTAAAGGTTAAATCTATATTAGTAAACTAAATAGTGTCAGGGCCATCAAGCCATCTGGAACAATCTGACGCATCCATAATATTAAACTCTTTTAACCTCTAGCACAGGACAGCTGCCTGCATGTTGCCTGCTGGCAGTGGTCCCTGGCCTGAACTAACTCACAAGCCATACCCAGGAATTGCTTGGAAGGTTGTCAGTTGATCTAGGTCTAAACCAAGCCAGGCACTCTTCTAATAATTGAGTAGTGTGGATGAGTAAATCCCAATGCCTGTGCCCATGCCTTGACACTGTTTAATTTACCAGAATACATGTACCCATAGTTTTCTGAATGTGTCACTAATCCATCTGCTGTCTCGAGGTATTTTGGTCTTTGAATTTATATATTTGAAACATATGCAGCCTGACAGGACCTCTTTACTCTACACGCTCTTAATTGGTGTGTTGGCATACAGCACCCAAAATTCCCTCCATAAATATACATTTTTTGATGACTGCAAATGAATACATTTCTACTTGGAATAAAACCCTCCATGTTTGGTCAAGCCAAGCATACGTTCAGAACTGGCACAGTCTGGAATGCACATCTGGAATGTGTGATGGCGTTAAGAGATCCTAAATACCAGAAGAGCAACAAGTGGGGCTTCTGAACACAGCACTTACATTTATTGCACAGGATTTGATATTCTCTGGTTGTCAAGCCTCTATGGACACCACTGTGGTGGGAAGCATCTTGGTGCTTTTTGACCCATCAAATTTTGGTAAAATTCAGCAAGGTCTCTGGTTCTGGTCCCACAAACATGTGCCAAAAGTAGGCTTTTTGTACAACACCACTTCTGGAATTGCCTGAAGATTTTTCCATTTACTACCAAGGGCACCACTGGTTTGAGTACACTTCCTTTTCTACCCCACCCTGTCCTTTCCATGGACAAAGGCATGGGGAATTATAACTTAGGGATAGTAAGTGCAGAAACCTGAAAATCTGCAAACCAAGCCCAAAACATAACTCTCCTCCTTTAAACCATTGGCTTCTTCTTTGCTTTAATCTCTTTCCTTCCAAACAAAACATGATTTTTTGGAACATTACCATGCAACATGCTGTGTTATCATTCAGTTAGTCCATTCCTATTACAAATCATTGAGTAGATCTAATTCTTTAGATATAAAAAAAATCACCTTTCACAGAAAAGCCAAGGCCCATAGATTGCTCCCCACCTCTCTGAAGAAAGATTCGGGAGCAGGAAGTATCTACCTTTTAAATTTTTTTTTTCTCCTAGTTGTTTTGGCAATGATTACTTTTAATGTGGTGTCAATAAATCCATTCAAATCTGGACCAATGTTGGCTTGAATAAACAAGAAAAATTTCAAAAATTACCTTTCTCCTGTATATGTTCCAATAAACGGAGTCATGTTATTCTCAATAGTAATTATGAGGTGACCCTATAAATTATTGTACAGTGATTCATGTTATTCTATAGACTTTAGGTCATACACTTCATTTCAAGCTGAAAGTGCTGCAAAGGATATATTAGGCTCTAGAGGAAACAGGGAAAGAATATAGTGTACACTTCATATTGGTATCACGGGAGACCTGGCTGTGAGAAAGCATTTCCCAGCAAAATATACTGAACTTACTGCAATGAACCTGAGCTGAAGAAGCAACTGTGTGTTTCCTTACTGATCTGAGAGAGGGAGAACCTCAGCTTGACAGCAGAAACAATGATTGGAATTAAATCTCCGTAAATTCTTTGTCTGTTCAGCACTAGAACGAAGATTAAACATAATAACGTTAGCATGGTTTTGTTTCAGAACATGATTTATGGTGATGTGACACTGTATAAGAATTGACATACTTCATTCTCTCATAAAATTTTCTTCAGTCTATCTGAAAACACTCTCTGTAGGAGGTAAATAGACCTAAATTTCAGAGGTAGGAAAACAAGTATGAGCAACTAAAAGTGAACTAAGTGTCCCACTTAGATTCACAACCACCTAGAATTTGGGAGTATGCTGGCCAAGGTACATATTCCATCCTTTTGATTTTCTCAGCCATTTTTTCTGTACCTTACCTGTGTCTCCTAGAGGAATAAGTGACCTGTCAGGTCTGCAGCAGCTAGACCACCTCTCTCTGTTCAGTTGACTGGCAGAAACCCAAACTTTGAGAATCAATCAAAACTGGCAGAAGGAGAAAGGAAGCCACCACTAAACTAGGAAATCTAGTTTGCTCATGTCAGATCCTTTGATTTTGGAGTCTACTGATTCTATGCTTTGCCTTTGATTTTAATTAACAACAGAGAGAAGTGTCTTGTTCCAGGAAAACCTATATCTGTTACTGAAGATGAGCATATGACCAATTTTCTCTTTACAAACACTGAGCACAACCAACCCTCCCTTTTGCCTTCCAAATTCAGAAGACAAGATTTGAATTTCCAAATTGAAAATAATTTTTTTTTCCACATCAGTTCTGTCTGGCTGATCCCATCTGTGGGCTATCCAGACAATGGTTGGGAGAAATTGGCTGCAAATCAGGTCAAAGGCTCCAACAGGATCACTCCAGTTTACTCCAGCTGGTATCTTCCTGGTTTTCTCACACTTCTAATCACATCAGCAGCATTCTGGTGTTGAATATGCAGCAGAGAAATGGCTGTCCTGAAGGATGGCACTTGAAGTGGGCTGTCCCAGACTGGGCAGTTCATCCAGCCTAACTCTTGCTTCCCACCCCACAGCGTGCAGAGCTCAGGAGAAATGAGCTGTATGACCTTCCCTGCAACAGGCAGTCCTGAAGGGCAAAGAAGTGCAGGAAGACTGGATATTCTGAAACAGGGAGGTCCTAAAAGTGCAGCAGCTGGTGAAGGGTCTGAAGCACAAGTCTTCTAAGGAGCTGCTGAGGGAGCTGGGGGTGTTTAGCCTGGAGAAAAGGAGGCTCAGGGGAGAACTTAATGCTCTCTGCAACCACCTGAAAGGAGGTTGTAGCCAGGTAGGAGTCAGTCTGTTCTCCCAAATAACAAGCAAAGGACAAGAGGAAATGGCCTCAAGTTGCAATAGGGGACGTTTAGTTTGGCAATATGGATAAAATTTCTTCACGGAAAGGGTTGTCAAGCCCTGGAACAGAGTGCCCAGGGAAGTGGCTGAGTCACCATCCCTGGAGGTATTTAAAAGACATTGAGATGTGGCACTTGGGGACATGTTTAGTGGTGGACTTGGCAGTGTCAGATTGATGGTTGGACTCAATGATTTTAAAGGTCTTTTCCAACCTCAGTGATTCTATGATTCATTGCTTCCAGACAGATTTAGTTTTTCCTCTTCAGAAGGTCAGTTAGTTCAAGGCAGGTGTGAGAACTGCTGCACAATACAGACAAAGAGTTATATAGCACACCTTTCAGTGTGTCGTCCCGCCAAATATTTTTGCATGGACTTTCAAGTTGGCCCTAAAATGGTTTCCAAAACAAGGTCAAGGGAATGCATTGGAAACTACTGCTGCCATCATTCAAAGAACAAACAGCATCAAAACATTAAAACTGTGGAGTAAAATGTACCATATGTTCCTGCTGTAACGACATCCAGCCTTACCTCTGGGGCTTTATTAGCCCGACAGATCCAGGCAGCACAAGGAATGCTTCAGCTGAAATGCACTGGTCAGTCAGACGATGGCACTACAGACCCAGGTCCACCAGCTGCACTCATTAAAACTTCTGCTTGGCCGTTCATTATTCTGGTTTCGTTCTCCATCCCAGTTTTCCCCTGGTTACCTGGTTAGAAACTGTACCCCCTGATAATTCATACGCTGGTGCAGACAGCCCATGGCAAACGTTGCTAAGAGAGGGACTGCCACCTGTTAAGAATCCATGGTTCGGGGACGCAGTGAAGTGTGCTCCTTTCCCACACTAGTATTTTAAAAGGTTATAGATCATGTGTGCATAATAGGCAGAACATTAGGTCACTTGTCTCACTTACAACAATAATCCGTTTTGATATGGGTCAGGTTGACACAAAGGGTCCACCCATACCAGATCTATTGATGAAACTGATCCCTTTCCCCCAAACTAATGAAATTTTCAACTAATGGGTACTTAAGTTAATAAAGTGTGCCACACATCTGCTAGAAGCCATTTGTAAAATAAAGCACTGGAGTTCAATTTTGAGAACATTGACATAATGTTTGAGTGGCATCCCACAGGGACCCAGCATGGCACCAAATTAAGGAAAGTAACACAATAAACGTGTGAGAAATAACCTTAGTATATAAACAGTAAGTAGGAGCTTCTCTTTCTTTAAAGGAAGCGTAATACTACTTGGGGTTCATACCATCACTAATGAATTGAACGGGACAAATCCTGATCTCCCCTCACAGCCAATGAGCATTTGGACAATGACTTCAATAGGACCAGGATTTAACTTGGGGAATTATTTTGACGGAAATCGGCAACAAGCTGGTTCTTATAGCTAAAAAGTATCTTTTCACTGAACTTGTGCATGACTCAGGCTCTCCATTTTGTGGGGATTTTTATTGTGAAGGAAATTGGAGGGAAAAAACATTTCAGCAGAGCCTGAGAGATTTATTTTTTAGTTCTTGAAGTTACCTCGCTTGATACAATCCAAGCTAAATGTTTCTTAGCAACATCAAAGCTCTATTTTTCTGCAGTCCTGTGGATAAAACACAGGAATGATTCTAGACTATCTGCTGAATTTTAATACTCCTCTTTCCTATGCCACACAGTGCAAAACAAGGAGCAGAAAGGAATATCAGTGACTGACTGATCATCATGAGTGGCACTACTCTTTTTTAAAAAGGTATTATTCAAACACTGCATTGTTATAGTTGGCCAACATTTTTGCATGAAAAACATTTTTGATTTTACAATTGCATTGAAAAATTAAAGACAAGCAAGTTTTGACAGTACCACTCATAATCAATTTCCTTTTTAAGAAAGGAAAACAGCATCTGAAAGAACTCAAAAGATTTTTTTTTTTAACAAAATAAAATTATCTTAGTTTTTGTAGTACTTCTGTCATATTTTGAAGAGGAAAAATTGCTACATTAATAAAGCTAAAATTTTAATTCAAAAACTGAGAAGGATTTACAGCTCCATTTATTAGTTACTCTTTTTCCCAGAGTTTATATGGAGGAGAGATATGTTGATCTTATAAACACACCTTTAAATCTCCTTGTTAGCATATTTCTAACGCAGTTTTCAGTTAAATGGGCAGTTGCCAAGTGATGTGAAAAGGTTATACTGAAGAATTATCAGAGTTTATGCCTTGACTTCGATACACATTTATTGTCCCATTAAAGACAGGATGAAACCTGGACACAGACAAGAGCTCCAGGCCTGATTTTGCTTTGCAGATCCCCGAGTTCAAAATGCTGTTAAACTGTGACTGCATTTATAGCAAACATTGGCCAATATTCAATCTATGTTTTTTACTAATAAAACCCCTCAATTTTTAACCTTATTCATTGATAGCCCACATAGATTAACATTGTAAACGTGCTCATTTCCCTGTTTTCCCTCAATTGTCCTCCATTTCAGCTTTTAGTTTTGGAAAACAGGAATCAAATGCTCATCCAAGTTAATGGGCGGAGGTTAAATCTGGCCTTAATCTAAATGTGGCTGGAGCCCCCTTAACTACACTACACTGGAACACAGTCACTCTCATCTCTCAATGCATATATATGTTGTTCCAAGAATAATGTTTCTCACAATATTCCTAAGCTTTCAACACTGAGTTCAATTGTCTTTTACAGTACATATATGGCAGGGTGGGGAGGGAATAGATGAGGATGTGCAGATGAAGATCCCACTTGAACACCACTGCTGTGAGACTGTTTTTTCCAAGCTGGTTCACTCCAGGATACATTCATGCAGTAATGCTGTTTCCCAAAGCAAATCATTTCTGTATTCCTCATCCTATGGCACACAAATACTTGGGAGCCTTCTCAGTGACTAGAGTGGGGTTTGAACTGCATTCTGCCTTCCTCAATAAAACCAACCCGTGTGGGCTGAGGGGTGTGTTGTGTCTGATGGGTGAGGGCATGAGTGAACTGAGTGAGGTTTGACTTCAGCCAGGGCTACATCCACACTCCCTGGAGTCACTCACCTGTTTTACCCTGTCCTCAAGTATCACCCTGTGGGTCCGTCTTTCCAGGAGTGAGCACTTGTCATTGCAAACTCCTGAGTGTGTGCTTTACTGAATCCCTCAGCATCTGAATTTAGCAACTTTGAGTCATCTGGTTCTGTTATGAATATTATGGGCTTCTGGGGAGGGTCAAATCTAGAAGCCCAGCTCCCACTTTCTACCATTTCTGAATCAGGCCTCCATTGCTTTTAGCTCATTTGTACCATTACAAATGAGAGAAGAAGCCACCCTACAGATTACACTTCTGCTCTCTACCAAGGTGTGACTTCAGCGGGTGTCTTTGGAGATGAAACTGCTGTAACTAAGGACAGGGTGGGATAGTCCTTTACCTATTTGGACTGACCCTGACAACTGAGGTAGCAGAAGGTAATCTTCCATCCCCGGGTGCAGAGTCAGCAGACTAAGTTTTAACAAAACCTTACTGAATTTGCCAAGTAGAGCTGCGGGGGGGAGGAAAAAAAAAAAAAAAAGAAACTCTCTCTATTTCAAATGTTTTCATTTTGAAGTATTTCTCTTTTCCATTTTCTTGATTCTTCCGCATATTTATAATTCAAAAAGCATTATGCGAACAGCCACCAACATTCTTCATTTATCAAATACAGGGATTTTGACACATGATATATTTTAACATAAATTTCCTTATGCTTTATATAAAAAATGTATTTAAGTATTACTGAGGAGATCACAATTATTTCCTGGTCAAAACTCATGCCAAAAAGTCTACTTGCCTGTGCTATCATTTGGAGGAAATAAATTGCCATAGTATCTATTATCAACTTTTCCTTTTTAGGGAAACACCTGCATAATCTGCACAGGGAAATCTGGCAGAACTCCACTTCAGCCTCCTCATGTCTCAGTATTACTCTTACAGCCTGAGGTTAAATTCTGCTGGCAGCACACATTTATGTTCTGGAAGCAATTTTTTGTTAACACCTAAGGTAGCTCTTAATATCAAATTACTTAACATGACAATTAGTAGAAATCACTGCTGTGGTGATTTTTCTTTTTTATGTCAAATTCCTATCACAAAACCAGAAAGGGAATTAGCCGCATCAAATGAAAAGAAGAAATGTCACCTAAGTATTGTTTGGAATGAGGGGAAAAGGTGTCAGGTTCCATGAATACTGTCAGAAATTTATTTGTTCTGGTGATTTTATATGAGTAATGCTTAGACATTCCATATGCTGCATATATATCAGTGCACGTTTTAAAACAGAACTAAAATTCCTCTGCAGTCCTTCCTTTCTCCAAGGTTAGTAAGTTTTTGTACATCTGCAACTTTTACTTGGTTCCTATACCCTCACATAGTTTTTCATCTGAAAGATCACGTTTTTCCAAACAAAGAATATTTGCTAGGAGCTTAGGAAAAGAACCTTGGGTGCCTCCTAACAGCAAATTATGGTTTCATGCTCAGTTCTCATGTCTCTGGACACATGAGGTATGAACACTACACACACAAAAAGTGACATTTTTCATGTGCACTTGAAAATTTGTCCTGTGCACATAGAATCAAGTGGCATTTCAGAGCTCTAACTGTGCGGTATCAATAGCATGTACTGCAGACCTCTGGAGTGTTTTCAATTGGCACACTACCAACACAAGGACAAGCCCCTCTGCAAATCCATTCCATGTACTTGGCATCTCACCTTTGTGTAAAAAGCTGACTGGAACAACTGATCTTCAAGGTATGTGGTCACAATGTAGCACTGCACAAATCAAGAGAGGAATCTGGAATAGAGAGCAGGAGAAGGCATGAGCAAATTGGAAATGGGAAAGATGATTTGTTCAAGGGATCAGTAGCTGAACACCATAAGACAATCATGGCCTGACCCTCAAAGACATCTTGGTATCTAAATATCTTTGCAATTTTTCATCTCAGCATCAATATAAAAAGACAGAAACTATTCTGCAAATAGGATTCATTCATAAATTTCCTAATTACACATGTATATTTCTTTAAAAAAATGACAAATTTCTTGGAGAAGAATAGTGTAGGGACAGAAACATTCTGCTGCAGTGGGAACTGGAATCAGATTGTGCGAGCAGCATCAACAAACTCCATCTGTAATTGTCATCTTCTTGGTGGGCCACACCATCAGGCATCTCCAAGGTCTGTCATGGTCTCTTTGCTCTGTGGAGAATAAGGATATTCATCAAAAAGCTCCAGGTTCCCAGCTCTCACACATGGGTGGCTCCGCTTGGGAGTGAAAGGATACAACTGTATTGGAAAATAGCCACATTATAAATCCAGCAAAGGAAGGGATTTTGTAATAAACAGGGAATATCAGAGACAAATGAGAAATAAAAAAGTAAAGAGCCCCCTCCAGTGTCACCACATATGTGATTAATGAGACTTAAGGAATTCTCCAATAGACTCTCCAAGCAACTGAGTCCTGTTTCAATGGTATGCAGTCAGGTTGAATTTGTATTCAGAAATCCCAGCTGTACTCAATACCCAGGACTATTCCATATATGTGAAAAGAATTACACGCAACTCAGCTAAGAAAAAGAGGAATTGCCATTCAAACAGAGGATATTTTTAAGGCCAGGATATTGCAATGGGCATTTTTACTATCTGACTGTTTCTCTTCTCCTTCTTTAAGTAGAATGCAGGGAAATTCGAAAGAGATGAAGATATCAAAAAGTTATGATTTAAGTGGTCTTCAGACAATCTCCATCTGGATGGTACAAAAAAAATTAAAGTACTTTTTAAAAGAACAAAACACAAACACAGTGCAGTGAAAAATAAAGACCATAGTGTTCTGTCTGCTTGAATTTTGTCTTAGATATCTAACTTGCACGCTTAGCTTCTCCTTGAACCTGATCTCACTGTCAGTGGAAAGAAGACACACTTTCCCTGGGTACTTTATTTTTCAGACTGTTGGCTTCAGACGTGAAAAGTCCCCTGTGCATCTTGCACATTGGTCATCTTTCCATGTGTTGGAGGCCACACACTGGGTCTTTGAGTTTGTGGCAGTGAGACTGAAGACTAATCGACTTCACATCTGTAAAAGACTTAAGGAGAGAAACCTGAATAAATATTTCAAGGGGTGGATAAAGTAGCATTTATACAATTCTGGTCCATTTCTAATACCCACTGAGATCCCAGGCTGTTTCATTGTGAAGCCAGAAGTGAAAGAAAACTGAGCTCTTTTCCCATTCATAGTTGTTCTCTTTCTATTTAAAACAATATTTTGAAACATTTAAACCATATGGTTTCTTTATAGATAGTTTACATTTTTCTGCAGTCAAAAATGTATTGATAGCTCCTTTTTAACTGACAATATGATATGATCATAATATATTAATAGTAAAGAATTAATATGTAAACTGGAAATAATGCCTAGCCTAAAAATCAACAATCTATATCTTAGGACAATCCAGAAAGGGCTATGGTGGTTGTATGTGGTTTGGATGGAATGTTCTATGAGGAAAAATTATGTTTAGTCTGGCAAAGATTCACTTGAAAAGTGGTTTAATGATAGTATACAAAACACAGACAACTGAAATCTGGACCAAAGACAGAGGTATTAGGGAACCTAATTTCTTCAAATTCTGTAAGATGATTAAAGTAAAAAAAACAACCCGATCTTATTCTAACAGACAACTGCTAGTCTTGTGTAGCCATTCAGCCTTTTAAAAATAACCAGGAGAATTGCAGAACAATTAGTAGAACAAATATTTGTTCTTACGCAAAGCATATTGAATAGATTTGGAACACAGGATGCAAGTAATTATTAGAATCAAAATAGGCTAATGTTCTCCGATGCTATTTGTAAAGCAATTTGAGTTTCATTATTAGAATGTGTATTTAACATATCATTTTGAATCTCATTACATGCTATTTGGACTAAACTTAATAGGATTATTATTTTTGGCATTCATGGTCATGCAATATCCATAAACAATGTTTCTGAACCCTTTAATACAAGAAACAGACATACGGTGTCAAGAAATGAGCAGGCTTTTCAGCATTTTTAACGGCACACTTATAACACACTTTCAATCTCTGTGTTTCTAGGAATATTTGTGAATGTGTCACTGTTAAAGTATTACTTGTCCATCCCTCTGCTTGTCTGCTCTGTCTTCTACAGATGGGAATAAACATGGCTTGATTAAAAACTTTATTATTTACTGCCTGTGGTTCATTCTGAATTTTTTTCTAGTACAGTTTTGAGAATTACCTAATATTTATGAGGTGGTAGAGAAAAAACCTTAGCACTTCTCTTGTTGTAAAAGTACAAGAAAAGGAAATAGTAAAAATCTTATTTCCTGAATACAGGAAGTTAAATTGTCTCTCCCCACATCTAACATGGTTTCTAATGTGCACTGTGAAGCCCCCATGACTGGCAGTGGCTGCTTTACAGTGTCTGCACAACGAGACATTGTTCACAGAGACCTTTAGTACAATCCTCCTGCCATGAGCAGGGACACCTTCTACTAGACCAGGTTACTTAAAGTCCTATCGCACTTTTCCTTGAATATTTCCCATAAAGGGACATTCACAAGTGCTCTGGACAATCTTTTCAGTATCTCACCACCCTCAAATGTAAAAAACCATCTTCCTTATGTACAGTCTAAACCTACCCTTTTCCAGTTAAAAACCATTTCCCCTTGTCCTGCCACTACAGGCCTTGGTCTCCTCCATCTTTCTTGTAAGCCCCCTTTATGTAATGACAGGCCTCAATAAGGTCTCCTCCAAGCCTTCTCCAAAACTTTTGAAGCTTGATTCTTCATACCCCACCAGTCTCTGCTTGCTCTCCATGGCCACCTCTTCTGAGAAAGGCTGAAAAATCACTTTTGTCACTTGCTTCTGCATCATGGCCTATCTAACTCAGCCAGCTGGGATCTGCCTCATTTCACTGGAAATGCCAAAGGAGGTCACAGAACTTGGACAGGACAAAACTTTTGTAACGCATCAGAAAGAAATGTTTAGTGGTTTGATCCCTGTGTATTCAGTCATGATTGCCCTGATTCTGTGTGCTGAAGTGAAGGAATGAATCTTTTGACAGGATGCCAGATGGAGCTCTCTTTACAACAGGTTGATTTTTTTTTTTTTTAATCCATATTATTTAATTCAATGTGATGTCTGTGGTATGCACAAGTATCTATCAATCGATTCTATGTGGGAGAAGGAAATCTAAAAATGGATATGTATTTGAATATGGTGATTTTAACCATTAATATGGAGTCAGTAAGAAGTTTGTAAGAGGAATTGAAAACACCTCAGCAAATAGCTGGCGCTGCTTGACATAGTGTATATCAACCCCATCCAAGTGACTGGCTTCCGAGTTTTTTCCCTTTAATCTTACCTTGACCGAGTCTTTGTGCTAAATTACAAGCTCTTTGGGAGAGGAACTGTGTAAATGTTTAAGGAACACCTACTGCAAGAGGGTCACAATTATGACTTGGCAGCATGTAAGAAATAATGAAGAAAAGAAGAATGAGAATTGGGCTCTTGAAATGACATTGTTCAACCTTCAATATCCCACAAAGTTACAATTGAAAGTAACTAAATAGTAGGCTTAGTCCCACAGGTCTGAAAGAATTCCTGAAAGAATTTCCAGCCTCTTCAAAACAACAAAGGAAGCTGCCAGTCTGGCATGTAAGGATAGATTGGTGCCTGGTGGAAGTAAATTCCTCGTCTGAGGCAGACATTTCAATTACATAGCAGGAAATCCTATAGCTAAGGAGTTTCTGCTACATTCAGGAAGACTTGACTCTACTCCTTGCACAGCACAGAATGCTGAGAACATTTCTCTGGCATCTCAGAGCTAGAAAAAGGGTGATTCTGTTAATTCTGCCTCTCATCCTTAAACAGGTCCTGTGATATGAGATGGGGTCTAGGTCTCAATGAAGTGTAGGTGAAACCATGTGAAATTAAACAGGAAGCAGGGGGGAAAGATGCCATCTCCTCCAAAACTGCCGAGGAGCCAGGCTGCAATTAAGCAACCAGAAACAGGCCAAGGATGCAAAGTTTAGTAATTTGTTGTTTCCCAATTTGTTAATACATCATCCAAGATCAAAACTTTGCCACAAATGTTGTTCTCATCAGAAAAATTTAATTGTTTTACACCAAAATTTAGGCTTTTGTAATACAGTGCAATCTCTCAAGTGTGTTTAAAAAATGTGTGTAATTTTAACTTGTATTTCAGCACAGTAAAAAACAGTGAAATATTCAGCATTACCACATAACGATGTTGTGCTCAATTCAAGCTTTTGTTTTACATCTGAGACATCCATGTCGAAACTGAATGCTAACTCATTCAGTAACTCTTTGGATTAATGGGTTTCCTCATATGATTTTGGGAAGTACTTCTTTATTTGAAACATTCCTTTTCCAACCCTGCTTTGGAATAAATTTGCTTAACTAAATATGATGGAAACAAAGGGGAAAAATAGATCCTCGATTTATAAGATTTACGGACAAAAGGAGAACAGGGTGATGATTTGTCTCCTTGCAAATATGGGGCATCATGGGGAAAAAAGGACAAAGCTGCAAGAATTGAGCTAAAGACAAGTGTTTCAAAGGCTTACTTCTCTTTTTCCATTCACACCAAATCTGGAGATAAGTCAGAAAAGGCATTCTATTATTACTAGGGAAAAGCTGTAATCAATCAAACTTGTTATTAAATATGCATTTTTTTCCTTCTGAATGAGAACAGGCTAGTGCTCATCAGAGTTGTTTCCATATGAAGCGCTTGTCTATAAACAGTTTTATACTGTTGTGACTAAATCACCAGAAAATTATGACCAGCAGAATTGATGCAGCCCCACAGTGTAAAAGGAGATCCCTTGAGGTGTGTCCAATGCTATTTATGCTACAGGACATTTTAACAGGACACAGGTTTTCGTCTCTGTCTGTTCACCCAGCAGGTGCCATAGTGGCTATTGGAACACACAAACTCCTGTGTCCTGGCACTGCTACCCCACTCAGAGCTGCCCCACATCAGAGGGTGAGGCTGGGAAAAGGGCTGCCACAACATCAATGGGTCTGCCACCCCTGTCCTGTCTTTACCTGACTCCTCAAGGCACCTTTTTCCAAGTGCAAATGGACAAATGATACTGAAGTGACCAGATTTATTCTGTATCCCTGCAAGGAGATATTTTTACCTGTACAGATCTGCTCTCAAACTCTTCTTTCAGCCTTCAAGGTGCTGTTTCAGAGGAAGACAGAGAAATGGAAATTTGGGGGATTTTATCCTGCTGTCAATATTAATTTAAATTACCTAAGGAGAAGATGAGTGAAATTAAGAAGAGAAGATAGAAAAGAAACTTAAATGTTGATCAGAAGTAGAAAGGCTTTGGCATATGCATGAATATGACTAAAACAGCTTTTATTCCATGCACAAATACGTAGAATATTTGTGCTTAGAAACTTAATAAGGCAAAAAAAATTCATTAAAATAGGTTTTGAAACAATGTTCACATCGCACAATGTGTATAGACTTTAACAACCTTCTCATATCCAACCTGTTTTTTCAGAGGAACAACTCAGAACTAATGGAGTCTCCATGACAAAGAAAATATCTCTGTATGAAAGTTTCACTATTCCCATTCCTAAAACTCTTGAAATGCACCAATCTGCACTCTCTGCCTGGCCAAATGCTGCCATAGCACTTGAGAAGCAGGAAGGCATGCAAGAGTCAAGGGTGAAGGATTTGGATGGCTCAAGGTTGGTTCCCAGGGATAGATTGCAGTAATAACACTCCACTGGCAGTGATCACAGCTGAGCCTCTTGGGTCTGCTCAGGAGATGGGTGATGCTGTACTGAGGGTAAACACAGCCTGAATAACTTGAGCTAACTCTCAGTAAAAACCAGCTAATATACCAGAAACCCACGAGCCTGAGTTTTATGCATGTTGGTAATATAGGAGAAACCCAAACCATGAGGCTGCCAAAAGGCATAAAATAGAAATCAGTTTGCTGAGCAATCCAGGACTCTTTTCACACTTTACTTTTTGTTACAGCAACCCATTCCTTAATATGTTTCACTATTCCCATTCCTTAATATGTTTCACTAGCAGGGGTTTATGCACAAGGAATGTTTTTCTTACAGACTAGATCCTATTCCAGCTTGGACCACTGCACCTCAGCCATCCTGCTGAATTCATGGGACACTGGAATCAGTTCCACAGCCACATTTGGGCATGAAACTCGTAGATTCATAGAATCATTAAGGTTGGGAAATACATCTAAAATCATAGGGTCTTGCCATCAACCTAACACTGCCAGATCCCTCACTAAATCCTGTCACTAAGTGCCACATGTTCATGTCTAAAATACCTCCAGGAACAGTGGCTCAAATACTTCCCTGGGCAGCCTTTTCAAAAAACTGACCACCCTTTCAGTGAAGAAGCTTTTCCTAATATCCAATATAAACATCCCCTTGTGCAACTTGAGGCCATTTTCTCTCATCCTGCCACTTGTTACTCAGGAGAAGACAGTGACCTACACCTCGACACAACTTCTTTTCAGGTAGTTACAGAGAAAGATAAGTTTCTTCCTGAGCCTCCATTTCTCCAGATTAAATACACCTAATTCCTCAGCCACTTCTCATCAGACTTGCTCTCCAGACTCTTCACCAGCTTCATTAGCCTCTTTAGACATGCTCCAGCACCTTTGGACTCACTAGAGCACCTGAATGATCATATCATCATCTGAATCAGAAGTAACTATTGCCAGAAATAAAGGTGTATTCCTCCCAAACTAACTTTTGCCAGCTTTTACCATGTCTGTCATGCATCCTTACAGAGGTTTATTTTCTAAGGATTAATTATAGTCATACACTAAGCAAATATATTTGTTCACCCTACTCCTCATTTGAAATTCACACATGAAGAGTGCGCTCCTAAAAGGCTTCATAAATAATGAAGAAGATCAAAAAGTGAGTTTATTTTAAGATCTGCCTCATTCTTCCCATGAGGGGAAATGACCCCTTGCTGGTTGAGGAGGTTTAGAGTAAGTGAAGTGTAACTTAAATTCTGCTTGCCATGGATAAGGTCTTGGAAATCATAGCATCCAGAGAGTCGCCTCTTCTTGATTGAAGGAGACACCCTGGAATATGCAGCAAGTTGTTACTTTTCAACAAACTTGTGGTTTCTGGTCTTGTTGGCTTGTTTGGGTTTTTTTGGGGGGAGGCTTTGGTTGGTTGGTTGGTTGGTTTGGTTTGCAGTTTGGTTTGTTTTTTCTTTTGTTAAACACAGATAATGGCCTGTTGGAAGCTAGAACTGGCAAGCCTCCTAAAGCACTGTTCTGTAGATAAATATTTGGATAAGTTAGGCTTATTTATGTAAAATATTAATTTTGATGCAACATTTGCTCATGTTTTCAAAAACAGAAATAAGTTTGTTAATCCATAGAAAGGATTTATTTGTAGTGTTGGTTCCCAAAGAAGACAGCCCCAGTTTGGCTACACTGGTATAACTTGGGCAAAGAGCTCTTCTACACTCTGGTATCAAATATCCTGAATTTTCATTTCACAGATTGGTCATGGAAGAACAGGACCTGGAAATGGGGTGCCACAAAGAGTATTTTTTATAAGCCAGTAAAAAATGAATAAGTCAATGACTCTCTCTATATATATTTTTTTTAAAAAAAAAAAAAAGAAGAGAACAAAAAGAAGTCAAGATAAAGTCTGTTTTTCTTTCATTAAGTGTGCCTACCTCTTTCCTCCTACTCAAGTTCAGATTCAGACACCTCATGTCAAGTATTTCGCTCAAGTCAGAGGACCCTTCGAGTTTTTATGTTCCTCTTGCGGCCAGTGGATGGAGAGAAGGTTCCAGAATGCAGTGCAGCTTCTGGATTGTCCCCTGGAAGAGTCTTTTTTCAATGACTGTTGGGGGTGTAGAGTCTTCTGGGTTTTAAATGGCTTTGAATACCCAAGATGGATCTAAGTTGCAGAGCTCAGAGTAACATTTGAAATGCCAACCTCATTTCAAATTTGCCAATATTTGAAAACAAAATAAACACAAATTTTTCTTGTAAAGTCTCAAAAACCTGTTAGCCTTCAAGCTCTGCAGACTTTGCTATACAGAAAACTGAGAGTTCAAGCCTGCAATCAGCAGCTGAACAATTTATCACGTGACTCTCACTAGTTATGTGTAGTTAATATGGGCCCACGTCTAACTAATGCACTTCTGGTAATGAGGATCCACACTATCAGGCATTAAATGTAGATAATCTTACTGCTTTACATGACTTCTTATCAATCTTATTCTGCAGTTATATTCAGCCAGTACTCAGCTTGCAAATAGAGCTTAAACCAACTCTTAAATATATATAATTCATAAAACTGTTTAAATAAGCTGCAGTTGGGTTGCCAGGTGACAAATATACACACAGACATGTATACAAGCCCTATATATAATAAAAGAAAGTGATGCCCACTTGTTTTTAATGTCTCTGACTGTGTATTAATGACAACAAAGGATTGTTTTGAGTGTACAGCTACTGCTTGATAGTTCATCAGCATTCATGGACAGTAACCCTGCTGCATTGCCATTAGAGGCTTTTCTCTTTTTCCTGGCATCTGATGGAATGAGTATCTTATTGACATTTATGAGGCAACTTTTCTTTTCCTCACCTAAAAGCTGCCTTTCCATGCAGGGCTGACCATGCCAAAATATACACCTGATTTATGCGGTGGATTTGTTGTAGCACAATTGTCACTACACATAGTCATAAATGATGCAAGAAACCCATTAATACCTCTAAATCAGCATTCAAAGCTGTTTATTTAGATGTAGCCAAAGCCATGACGTGGCTGGATAGATCCCAGCCTGGACAATGAGTTCAGCCATAGCTCTGCCAAAAGCAAGCTACTTTTTTCTTCCAGGTGCTTGTCTACCACAGAAATTACTTAACACCTCAGCTGTCATTCAGTAACATTATGAAAATGTCCCAGTTTCTTTAGCCCTTGTCTGCAGACTGCGGATGGCACCAGCTTAGTCCATCAAAGCAGTGGGGTGAGATTTTCCACTGTGCTCATTTCACTGGACTGGTGTGTAATTGCGTTCAGAGGAAAATAAATCTTTCTAGAATAATCATGAAGCTCAACAACCTTTAATCCAGCAGAGCACATTGGCTTTACCTCCTTATATAATAAATACATGTCTAATAAATAAATGTCTGAAGGAGGCTTCATGGCAATAGAATCCCATTAACAGGGGTCAGGGTTTTACATCAAGGCCAGTTGGAGCCCTCTCCAAAGCAGTAGGCTGCTTTTCAGGTCTACTGTGGAGGTTTTGCTTTCTTATACAAGCGAATGTGGTTCACCTCAAGGGAAAAGAAAACAGATCATTTGATGGTTCACAGTAGGCCTGCACGCCACACTGAGAACCATGAAGGGCTCATGGAAATACTCCTGGTGGAAGGCACCACAGTCTAATCCAGCAGACCTTTCCCTGGAGCCAGCTCTGGGGACCAAGTCCATCAGAGAATAATAAAATGGTGATGGAAAATGCAAAAACAAAATGCAGAAAGATTAATTAAATAAAGGGCATCCTTCCAAAAAAA
Organism: Illadopsis cleaveri; assembly: GCA_013399915.1. Classification (NCBI taxonomy): domain Eukaryota; kingdom Metazoa; phylum Chordata; class Aves; order Passeriformes; family Timaliidae; genus Illadopsis; species Illadopsis cleaveri. The sequence continues at coordinate 265,222 of VXBB01002550.1, forward strand.
CTGTAACAACCCTGTGAAATGTGTTTTCAACACCACAATACTCCTTCTCTGTTTTGTTTCACAGCACAACCATTACATATAAGTGTTGCCTTTGAAACGCCAGGGAAAGACACTGATGAATGTTACACAGCAGACCAGAGGCTGCCAAAACTAACTGATTTCTGTTTAGAGACCCTAAGAGTGAAATCCCTGTGAAGTAGCAGAGCTTGAAGAGTAATTAGCTACAACCATAACAAAACAGTGACCTACTCACCACTCAAATCTCTATGACTTCTCTGTTGTTATAAGTGACATTGATCTCGCAGGTTGCTGAGAATGGACTGTCCATGAAAAGAATTGCTTAGCAGGAAAACAACCAAATGAGTAAGATACAAAAAGGTCATTTGTTATGATAAAAAATAAATTCTCATTGTTACTGAACACTGATGTACCTGTTGTCACATTTTAAAGACTTAAGGCAAAATTGATCTAAATACAATCTCACTTACTCTGGTGGACACACACTGGTGGTAACTGTCCCAGCAGCTGTCATTTCATGATTTCACCACCAATGGTTAACTCAGGTTGTTAGGATTTGGGGTTTTTTCGTCTTTTCATCAGCTAGACAAAAATAATTTTCTCATAATTTTTTATGCCTTGTTTATGAGAATTTTTGCTAAAACATTCCTATTTTTGTCTGGGGGAAAAAAAAAAAAAAAGAAAAAAGGAAAAAAAAAAAAAAAAAAAAAAAGAAAAAGAAAAAAAAAAAGTAACAATGTCCAGAAGTCTAGTGTGGTAGCGTGGTTATCAAATGAAGAGATATTGATATTTTTTTTTGGTTTCTACACTTGCCATGTAAAATGGCAGAGTGGTAACTCAACAATAGATGGTTCACAGAAATTATGCATATTGGCTGGGATCAGCAATGTTACATTTCTAATAAAGCACCCTAGAAATACCTTACAAAACCTCAGAAAACCCAAAAATACCTCTTTTGGTTCTTCAAGGACAAAAATGGATAGACTCGAGCATGAAAAGAAATATTTTCATGATATAATTACATATTAAGTATAATTAATCACTAGAAAGGTAAGAGNGAAATATTATCATGATATAATTACATATTAAGTATAATTAATCACTAGAAAGGTAAGAGTTTTTTATTTCTGGACTTCTGCCCTGTTTTATTGATTATTTTCTGGACAATGTTGCTTGTAAGCTAATAAGAACTGCTCTTCACTTTACAATTAATTGATTGATCAAAAGTAATCCTAAAATAAAAATTTAATAAATCTGAAATATAAATTCAGTATAAATGTGAATTGAATGAATGAAGTCCACATTGACTAAAGTGTTGAGGATCAGATGTTTAATATGGTTGATCATGATTTTCCCTAACCTTCAGTCAAACAAAATGTCATGAGAGAACAAATTTAAATTCTGCAGAAACTCAGTGTTAGATTTTTTAAAACTCATATGGATTCGTTCCCTAGGACTTCTAATGGAGACATCTTAAAAATCATAAAAATAGCCAGATCTAGTTAAGTTGTCATAGGCTTTTGGTAAAGATGAAAATATAACAGCAGGGCAGCATTTTATTGAATTTAGTCTACTTTTTATTGGACATATTTCAGCCAATTGCCATTTTGACTATCCTGGCCACCCTTTTGAGAATTCAGTTTTTCTGTAATTTCAACACATCAAGAGAGCTAACTTGGAAAAATGCCTTTCCCACCAAAACTACCCACAAATTGCAGAATCAACACTGAACTATTTTGTAGTGATTATTCCAGCGACAGGATTTGAACTTAACATCCTCTGATCTGGGGGACTGAGATAATTTATTCACTCTTGATGAAAATAAAACCCAGCAATGTCCAAAGGAATTATCCTCTTCTGTAGGCTGAAACAATTATATAAAATGGTTTCCTTGTCAGCCATGGGAACAGTAGTCCTTTTGACATCCCTGTTTTTTCTAATACTGTTGAACATCGATCTAAATGGAAATATTAGGATTTAGCACTAGCACCTCAGACTTGCTGACTTGGAAGTGTCAGTGTAACTGCAAAATTAGTTAAAACATCATCTTTCTTTATGAACTGTTACTCTGTTTTATATCACAGTTATTTGTATACTATAACTTCTGCAGTAAAATGCATCAAAATTCGAGCTTCAGAAAAGTCTGGCTTCAGGTCATTTTGAAGTGGAAAGAGAATTTTGTGCCCTATTATGTAAAGAAATTTGCCACTTGACATAGTTAACACGAGTGTCCGTAATCAGACCGTAATGAATCCTGTCACTTGTTTTAAGACTGATTTTGACATTCCAAGGCTTTGCCATCACAGATACACGTGGGGGGGCACTTGCTCCCTTAAAAAAATGTCTAGAGACTTTAGCATGAAACTGGCAAGATCTGGAGCCCTGGCTCTAGATTTTATCAGCAGTAATGATAATAGAAATTACTGAGCAGATGTTTGTGACCTGGACAGCGCGGTGGCAAAATACCTCAGTCTCCTTTATGTTACAACTCCCAATTTATCAACACACAGTGACTTTCTGTATTATTTATCGCACTCTTCCTCACCTTCAGAAAGTCTCTTGTGAAAGCAGCAAGTGCTTAAACTGGTCCCTTGCTGTCGAGAATCCTCTTTTCAGCTGCCTTTAATCAGTAGCTGTGTTATTCCATTAATCTTCAGTCTGAGAGAGGAGTCATCCAACCTACCAGCTCACAACTCATTTCCTCCAGATCCCAGAGGACCACCAGTCTTTCCAGGAGCTTCTTCCTCTGATTTCTCTTGGTAAATTCTCATAGCAACTTTTCCATGACTAGGATACTAGACAACAAGGAATACTTCCAGCACTACTGTAGAGAACAGCAATAAATGCAAAGAACAGCAGCTGGGAAGAGCTGTGTGACTGGGTTATTTAAAAACCTTTCTGAATCTCCATCTTCAGTAAAGATGAATTTAAGCTGTGACAGGAACAAGGTCTGTTTTTACAGGAAGACACAATCAGCACCTGTGCAGTCTCGAATTTGTTGCTCTAGCTCTAAAAAATAGAAACGAATAAATAATTATTATTTAAATTTACAGGAGCAACACAGGCATCGGGAAAATAAATCTGCTAGAAGCTGGAGAAAATGTTGACAGAAAAGTAAATTGATATAAAGTCTCTAGAAATAAATGCAGATGGCAAATTAAAAACAAAGAAACCCCTTTTTAATCTTTGGAGTGGAGGACGTTGAAAGAGGGAGAGTGGAATACGAATGGTTTGTACCTTCTCTCAAGGGTTTATAACTTCATCAACAGAGCACTCAGTTGGGATTGCCTATGGCAGCAGTGGCCTTGGTAGTGTCTCCTTCAGGCCTTTTTTGTACTCCTTCAGCCAGATCCACTGCTTCTCCAGTCATCACCCAGCTCCCCCACAGACAGGACAGAGCTGATGGCAAGAAAGTGATCTCCCTGTTTTTTTCATCTGTTCTGCCACTTGCTTGTCACATGGTATTGTTGAGTGCCTCTTCTCATTTAATATCAGTTTTGGTAATGTTTTACAGTACACACGTCTACAGAGAGGGAACTGAGACATGATTGTCCCTGTTTTCTTTCAGGAAAACTGACCCTTCCTGTGTCAGTTTCCAGAAAATAAGAAAGCAGAGAACACTTGCAAAAGGGCAGGGGGGAAAGGCTTTATTATAGCTTCATTTACTGTTAGCTAGGTAATTACATTTCCAAAATATTTCTGAAACCTTTCCATATTGCAGTTCTCAATTATCAAGCCAGAGGACACTGGGTAGTGATAATTAGCTGTGAAACACCACTCAGGTCCCTGCAGATAGCCCTCCTGCCAGCCATTTAACACTTACTCTGGTGCCAAAGCTATGAATGCTGTGTTTTTCAACAGCATTTAGGTGCTATTAAATTATCCAGCAGTTTGAACGCAATGACCTGCCTAGATGGGAGAGTTTCACTACTGAGGTCATGGGCAGTTATACCCCTGACCTGCAGGAACCAGACCTACCCCATCCAGGGAAGGGTGGGACAGGCTTGTTGGCAAAGCTGCTCCATTTCCTCAGCAGCAGAGGTATAAGTCAAGGGTGACTGTCCTGCACTCCAAAATGCCTCTTTTTGAAATGGAAAGCTAATTTATTTGTGGGATTCAATCTTGAGATGTGCCTCAAGTGTGTGCAGAGTTTGATACTTGCCAGCTGGGGTTATCCCATGCAGATACGGTTGTCTAGACAGGTAAATTCCACTTGTCCTTTTCCCTCATTACTAAAGGCTTCTTAAGTACAATTTACCTAAATCCTTTCTGAAGCAATACCAAGCCAAGAATGCTGCCCCACCAGCCAGTAAAAAGATGTCAAGAGTTATAATTCATCTGAACTAGGTATGTTGCATTCACCTCCTCAGTTTATAGCAAATAAATTCTCCACTAGAAATAACATTTATGTGGATTTATAGTTCAAATCAAGAGCAGCAAGAGTAGTTCAGCATCTGAACATCTACCTGGCTGCTACCACACATTTCAGAGGCACTAACTGAGTAGACATAAAGATGTCATGTCAAAACTGCCCATCTGTGCTGCTTAAGCCAAGTCCTATCCCAGGTCTGGAAATTACTTACCACTTTATGACTCTTCGTCATAAAAGAGTCATATGCTTTGTCATATGCTTCATTCCCTGTTCCTAGAAATTATTGTAGAAGACACACAGCCTCTCTTAAGTGATTTAAAGTACATGATACCAACACAGCTGGCAGGATCAGAAATGGGCTCAGCTGGGCTAACATGAGGTTATGACTGGTAGAGACAGAAAAATCCACATGCACATGCATTCAAGTATATTTTCCAAGCAAGTGTCAGCTACATTCCAAAGTTGTGGGTTTTTTCCACCCGATAGTGATGTCAATCAGGGATTGCCTCAGTGCAGCAATATGGCATCATGGGTGGGAAAAATCTAATACAAATGAGATCAAGGCAAGGTCCAAAGTGTTACCAAACATAGGCGTGCCTAAAATAGATGTGTATTTTTGCCTTAGGTGCTTCAGAGCATCCCACCTGGCATTATTCTGCTGCCTCAGAAGGCTGCAGGTTTTGGCAGGTCCTATGTCTTGCTTGCAAACTCCTGTGACGTCGCTGGTGTACTGGGACTGGCTGGGGTGGAGGTAACTTTCCTGCATGGTGCTGTGCTTTGAGCTGGCAGCTGGAGCAGTGCTGATAACACAGCAGGGGTTGTATGTCTCAGCTTGCACTGCAGCAAGTGGTTCTTGCACACTTTGCTCCCAGTGAGGAGGTGGGGAGTGCTGGGAGGGAACCCAGCAGGGACCACTGTCTCCAGCTGATCAAAGACCAATCCCACCCCATGGCACTGCATTCAGCAATAGAAACTCAGGGAAAGGAGGAGAAATGGAAGATGAATTTTCACAGTTATTACGTTTGTCTTCACAACTGTTTCGTTCTTTCCTCAAAATGGCTGAACAACTGCCCGCAAATAGGAAATACTGAGCACATTCCTCTTTTTGGTTTGCTTGCACACATGGCTTTTGTTTTCCCTGTTAAACCATCATTATCTCAATCTGTGAGACTTCTTTCCCTCTACTTTCTCTCCATCCTGCTGGGGGAGAGGGAGTGAGTAGGTGGGTGGGTATTTGGCCTTTGGCCTGGGGCAGCCCACCATACCTGGACAGCTAAAGGTACCCGTAGATATCTATATTTAGGCATAAAACTTGGTCTCCTGCTGCTTAACCTTAAATTTAAGTTTTGTGTCAGAATAACAGGTGTACAAACCCCAAAACAGCGTAGAAAGAAATGGAAATGAAGCATAGCCAGAAAAACTTAGCAAATACTCATTGTCCATTTTGTATGGTAACTTGAAGACTATGATGGGATACGTGCTTACACATCTTCCATTTCTGTACTGCCTTTTCCTTCCTGATACTGTGTTTGCTCTAAACTCTTGACCATCTACCAGAGCTAAAAAAGAAGCTGCAAACAGCTCTCTGCACTCACTGCCATGAGAAGTGCTGGCCTTGCTCACTACTGAGTTTATTTGGGGATTCCATTTTAATGGCAGGCCCAAGGAGAATTGCTGACTTGTCTGCTCCTGGAAGAAACTGAGCCAAATGCCATACAAATGTATATTTTCTCTCTATAGCAGCATTGTCTTTGGTAATCAGGGTGCTCTGCTGGCAACCAAACAGCTCACATACTGCAGGTCTTCTGTGAAGAAATGAAAACAAACAGTTAAGGAAAAATCACTTCAGAAAAAATTTCAGCAAAACTGAAATGGTTTAAGGCTCGTCTTTCTCTGTAAACAAAGTGGTGAAGAGAATGAGATATTTCAGTGAAGTGCTGGGCCACAGCAGAAGTACAGATGAATGGAACTAATGTATGTGCAACTAGAAAACGTTGAGTAGGGAAATTGTTCTACAAATGCCTTTTTTCCTTTCGTCTGATCCCCTTTATACATGCATTCCTCAGGAAAAGTGCTGTGTTGTTGTGGCAAAGGGATTTTGCAAGTATGAATATTGATCTACCCCTGAACAGAGGGAAGTGCTTGAGGTACAATGTAACTTGTGCCGTTGTGTTGGAGGGCTCAGTCAGTAAGTTTCGTGCAAAGGAACTGAATGACTGGGGTTTTATACACTCTGAAAAAGCATCGTCCCATCCTCTATAAGTAAAGGTGTTAGAATCCAGTACATTATGCATTATTCAGTATATTATATTTATTTTACAGATATTTTATATCTGCTATGCCAATATAAAAGGACTTTGAAGTAAGTAGAGTGGACATCTTTTAGCCTCTTTACATTGCCATAATATCTCATTGACATTTTATAGAATAATCTATGAGACAGAGGCTATTAATATGTTAAATTTTAAGGCAAGCCAAAGATTACACAGCTTAAACAGGTCTGGCCTCAAAGGAGAACAGATGAGGTGATATTTTTAAGCCAGAGAGTTGGTAGCATCTTGCATTTTCATACAGAAAACATGCAGCAGCTGTACTTGAGTTTATTTATTATACCTACACATATCTACAATGCTACTTTACAGAAAAAGTATTTCAAGAACCTGGAAAGGGAAACTGGATGGCATCATCCACACTTGTGACTTCCATTAAATAGACAACACTCTTTCTAGTCACCTTGCTCTGAATCAGTTACTATGGGAGATATTTTCAGACAACTTCTGATTGACTTTCTATTATCATTTTAAAAGGTGATAAAGTGGCTAGAGTCACTGCAAGTGAAACTGTCAGGAACTGGCTTTTCTGTTTTGTCATAGCTGAACAGGATTTACAGAAGAGGAAGATATTTCAGTGCAAATGGCAGAGATGACTAGCAAAGTTGCTGATCTACTGAAATGCTAATTTAAATCTACTAAAAGTGCTGATTTAACCTGAACAACAATCTGAGACTTGTATTTTAAACTTTTTCTCTGTTTTCCACTGTTAAAATGCTTAATGTACTATCCAGATTGGAATTTTGCTCGTGCATTTGCTTGTAAAGAAATGTTCAATTATTTCAATAACTCAGAAAAAAAAAAAAAATCTTTCAATTAAACGCTGTATTAGATTTGGGGTTGAATGCTGGATTTTAGTCCAGAGGCTGAAAATAACAATTTTATCTACCAGGCTAGGGTTTCAGAAAGCATACCCAATTTATGATAACGGTTGATTAGAAACCAACACTATGAAAAACTTGTTAAACTTCCATCTGTGGATATGTTTATAACCTTCACAAGAAAACACTGACTGTGGATGCCCCATCTGTGGAAATGTAGTGCACCATCCCTTCCAACCCAACCCATTCCCTGATTCTATGAAAATATGACATAGCTTTGGATTCAGTTCTGCTTTGGGCAGGCAAATGGACCAGATGACTAAATGATTCTGTGACTCTATAAGTGGTAAAATAAAATTTCAAGACTGCTTCTGTTTATTTATTGTAATTGGGAAGAAATTTATGAACTTTGTTTGCTCTTGGGAAACAATTAATGGACTTTGCTTGCTCTTTGGCTTGCAAACTCTTAATCAAACTCGCTATTCCAAAGTATTTCATTCTTTCTTGATAATTGATGCTGTTGTACACCACAATGACACAAAGACTCTGACTTCAGAAGGCTGAAAATGGCTCCTTTATTCTTGGGATGTGTCTCCTCTTTGATACTATTCTACACAGACCAATTCAATTGGTTGAAACAGAGACAAATCTCTTCAATCACATTGGTCAGATCAGAGGGACATCAAGAAGAAGTCCCTCCTAGGGAAAGAAATGTAAACAATTTGCTGTTACAAAAACATGTCTCTTGTTTACAGAAAATTCCCTGGGAAAGGAATTTCAGAAACCAAAACATCTCAGGCATGAACCAGGGCTACAGATAATAATGAGAAGATTTGTGTGAGTGACTTGTGATTTGGGATATCTTCTCCTTTACAATCTTTTAGGGGGAACCCATCTGTACATAGGGCCAGTGGGGCACTGTGAAGTTGAGAGGTGACCAAATCCCTGATGATGACAGATAGTTAACAAGTTAAAAGATATCACTGGAACTGCAGCAATTCTCCATGCATGCACTATTGCAAATATAATGTAATTTAGCCTTAAACGCTCTGCCCCTGACAGCTTTGCTCTGTTACTTGTCCCTTTCCATGTGCTAACAGCGTGTTCACAGTCAGCGGGAGCACCTCAGATATATTGTAGCTCATCAAGGAACAGTGACACGATGATCCATCTAAGCCTTCCTGTCCTTCCTCCTGAACTTTGACTACCATCATTACTGGGGTTCTTTATTATTAATCTACTTAAGAAAGCAAGAGTGACTGAGTAATCACTGACAAGTGATAAATTCCCAGAGCTGTCCTTCAGAAGGTCTAATGAACCCCGAGCACCAGTCAGATCAGCAATTTGGCACACTAGCGGCTCCAGGGTGCAGTTCAGCTCCCCATGAAAACTCAGGAAAGTCTCTGGGAACTAGATGATGCTCTAAATGAACAAAGGCTGTTGTTCCACGGGCTGAGTGACATTGAGAATTCCCAAAAGGGTTTTTTATTATTATTATTAGATTAGAATCAGTTCTCAAATCACTAAGTTGTGTGGAAATTTCCTATTCCAGAAGTAAGCAAACATTCAAGAGTATATATATTTTACTTAGCAGCTACCACAGAAAAATATACAAAGTGGGAATCTGTTAAATACAAAACCTAACTGGATATAAAAATGTATTCCCTTGAAAGGTCTGTTTCTTTAATAGAGTTTCATTAAAGAGGGAACCATTGTTTTATGGAATATTCTGTGGTTTAATAAATGAAATACACAGCCATTTAATGTGTCTCAAAAATTTCAGTTTTGTATTGTACTTTAATTTTTCATCAGTATAAATTTGGCTCAAATAACTTTCTGTAAAAAGGCTTCACTTTGCTTCAGTGCCTGTAAAATACTTCTTTGATCAACTTTTTTACCTCTGAGTTCATTTTATTTATCCAATCCAGGTGACACTAAAGGTATAGTTCATTATTTAAGAGGTCAACAGATACTTGGGACTCGATTCCTATAAATCACAAGTTTAGGATCACAACAGTAGGGTCCAAAATGGGGTGTAGTCTGGCATGCACACAGGCATTTGAGTGTCCCAAAACCACTTTTCCATGTGACAGGGCAATAAGCCAGTAAAAGCACTTGTCTGCTGTATGTATGATTTTAATGAGAAGAGGAGACAGTGCAAATCAGCCACAACACAGCTGGTGAGGATAGATGTCAATCCTGCCAGCCAGGAGCATTGTAGTAGCAGGATGTCAAGGCCCCTCTCACATCAGCTTGTGGAGCACCATGCTGATTTCACCCTCTACTCCTACCTTGATTGTTAAACATACAATAAATGGCACAAATGCTTCACTCAGTCCTATAAATACTCTACATACCCATTTAAACCACACATATGATTGCAGCAGCTACAATTGGCAGGCACTGTAATCCCACGAGGATCTAGTTCTAGAGATAAGCACTGATTTGATGCCTTAAGTTTTAACTTTCATGTTTTTCAGATTCTGTGCTGCCTGGGGGTGTAGTTCTGAGCCTTATATTAAGTGCCAGTGAGCTCTCTTCACTGAGTAGGTAGACAAAACAAATCCTTTTCCTCTGGAGACCAAGGACAACTTTCAGACCCAAAGCATAAACAACAGTGGACTGCAGGGAGAAACAAGAAGGATGAGACCTCACAACCTGAAGCTGAAATTGGACAATTAAACTCCAATATGCAAATGGACCGAAACTTATAAAAGTGTGAGGCCTCATGACCGATCATCCATTTGTGACATTTATGTACACTCCAAAGTGTTGACAACACACGACTACACAATGATGTCTGGTCTGTAAGCTATCATAGCAATAATAGCACTGGAAGATGGGAAAAGTAGCACTTCTGAGACATCAAAATAATGGGATTTTTCTCATTATTAAACTTCAAATTTTGTGAAGATTATCTATTAAAGCAGAAATAAGCCTCCATCAGCAACAGCAGAATGACACCCCCAGTCTTTCATTCATATACTTGTTTTAAACCTCTTCCTCAGCCAACTCCTTTTACCATTGTTAATCTGTCACCTGGAAATGACACTACATGTGCTATTTTTATCAGTGACAGTGCTCAAAACCAGTCAGACACAGACAGCTTCTACAGGAAAATTCATTAGGGTTGTCATGTGGAATAACAACTATTTGATGTTCAGGCTCTTCTTCCACTGATTAGTTTAGCATGTTTTAAATACATGCTGAGAAGAAAGCAGCAGAATTAGAACCTAATTCAGAAAAAATCTAAGAATGTGGGTTTCTCCCACTGCATTAGTAATACAACTAAAGTCATGGTGAAGTTTGCTGAATTTGCTTTGCTTTGAAGCCATATCTGTGAAACTAAATCCAGTCTGCTGCACTAGGGGGATGTAGTATGTAGCTTTTATAAATAGAAGATGAGCTATAAAGTCTGATCCCTTTTTCTGCTGTGAGCTACAGTATGACTCCTCTCTTAACCACAGAGCAGAAGAACAGCAAACTGACCAAAGAGATTATGTTGGCAAAGCCCCAGTCATTATCTTCAAGCATAGTTTGTTTGAAAGTGGGCAATTTTCTGAGTTCACTTTTGAATTATGGAAAATGGGATCTCCTGGTTCAGTTTTCTTCTACTACTCTCATGCAAACTGTGGTCTAGGTCAACTGCATAGGGTATTCTTTGGGGAAACAGAAAAGACAATAGTCTAACATGTCCCCTAGTAGGATATCCATAATTTTCAGTGACCTTAGCTCTTACAAGTCATGCATATTGTTTATGCTTGCCGTCACAACCTTATTTACTCTTTTTCTGCACTACTTAAAATTACAGAATGGTTTGAGTTGAAAGGAGCCTTAAAGATCATCCAGTTCCAACTCCCCTGCCATGGGCAGGGACACCTTTTACTAGACCAGGTTGCTCAAAGCCCCACCCAAACTGGCCTTGAACACTTCCAGGGATGGGGCATCTACCAGTTCTCTGGGCAACCTGTGCCTGAGCCTTATCACTCTCACAGGGAAGAATTTATTTGTAATATTTAGTCTAAACCTGTTCTCTGTGGTTTTAAAGCCATTACCTCTTGTCCTATGACTGCAGGCTCTTGTCTATGATACCTCTCAGCTCCCTTGTAGCCCTTTTAGGTACTTAAGGTGCTATAAGTTCTCCCTGGAGCCTTCTGTCTCCAGAGTGAACAGCTCCAAATCTCTCAGCCCATCTGCATAGGAGAAACACTTCTTTGCCTTCACCACATGTTTGTCATGTCTGGAGGGATTGCTACCTTCTCTAGTCCAGGTTTGCACAAAGATTGGAAGACATTCAGTTCATAACTCCCCCTTAGGCACTTAATTGTTCAAATTCAGAACAAAATAACATCAGTGACACTTTGGAATGCAAGGCAAACTCCTAATCTCATATAATAAGCTGAGATCCATGTAGGTCAGTGGAGAGAAAGAGACTTTAATACTTAACTGACAAATGCCTGAGTGAAGGCACAAATGCTGCCACAGAACTTCTTAAACATCTGTGTAAAATCCAGACCTCATGGCAGAGGCCAAACTTATATTAACTTCAGCAGTGCCAAGACTTCACCCTCAGTTTTCAGTTCCAGCAGGGTGGAAAGCCAACTTTGGAGAAAGTGATGGGACTGGGAAAAAGGAGAAATGTTGGATGTGCAATAAAAATTAAAATGAATAATTAATTTCAGCTGAGGTAGAACTGGGAAAAATCGTCAATACTGACTGTGCTGTTTCAGCTGGGATCAGATTCTACTTAATTTATAAAAAAATATTTTAGCAGAAGATAAGCAATTTAGCAGTGTCTCTTCTGGAACTGCTTCCATGCTTATCCAAAGACAAAGTCTGTCCTTCTCTTTCGTTCACGCTTTTTAAATTTATTTGCTTATTTTTGCCTTCTACATGCTAACATTTTTCCAAGTTGCTCAGCTTGGTTCTCCACTCTCTCCGTGGTATGAAAGCTTTATTGTTCCCTCTGAATGCTCCATCACTTTCCTCTCCCAGCTTCACACTTTGGCACAAGTGGACTCTTTTGAGCTTCTGTGTGAAGACCACCTGCAGTAGACCTTGGAATGACTAACGTGGAGGTGGGCTGAGATCAGCTTTAACTTGAGTTTCAAATGTACTCTACAGCTCTTGCTGTTTTCTACCCCCCAAAACGACTTCATTTCCTACACCAACTGCTAAAGCAATAGTCCTAAAAGAGGAGGGAGGGAGCAATGATTTACAGTGGCTCTTCTTAATACATGAACATTAATTTTATTTATTGTACCAAGTACCAAATTTGCTAGAGATGAGGTCCATGATTGGCATTTTGAAGGAAATATGGTAGATTACTCACATCTATGGATATACCTGTAGAGATTTATAGACCATTGCCTTCAACAGTTAGAAGGTAGTATATGACTAGTGCTGAGATCATGTCCAGTGTTCATTTTGCTCATTTACTTTTTCAAGCAAAGATGAAATAGCTGCCAATTCACAAAATGAAAGGGATTTTTTGATAACAATATATAGAAAAGTAGATATGTAGAGGTAGGCTAAATTAAAAATATAATTTAATAGCAAATACATAAACTCAAAACAAACATAAACTATTTGTGATCTTTAACTTCTTGAAAATTGCATTAGAAAAAAAAAATCTATCCTGTGAAAAAATCTATCCTGTCTGATCCTATGAAGACTCTGTGCTAGTCAAAGGACACATTACTTGCCTACTCCTATGCCTGGTAGAGAGTGCCAAAGGAGAGAACTCAGTAGTTAAGCACTTAAGTGGTTGATGGAATTTACAGGGTTAGTAGTGACAATTTTCCAGTCATTCTTTTAATCAGGTAAAAGATACCTTGAAATCCATTAAATTGCTTAGGATAAGCAATAAAGTGACTCAGTGCACAATCAGCCCCAACAGAATAATTCCTTGTAGTTCATTGAGCAACAAAGCAGAAAAGAAAAAATCTGCAGTTTCCAAACATCCCAGCCATATAACAGCCAGACAAACACACAAGTGCACATAGTGGGGAAATGAAATTAGCAAATGGTGTCATTTGATTTAGCATATGATCACATCTGACAGGCATGAGCTCGTCTCTGATATGTTTTCTTGTTGGTGCTGGAAAAAGGAAAATATGAAGCCAGTTGGGAATGCTTCTGAATGTGATGCTTTCCTTTTCCCCATGCTTTCTTTTCCTTTTCTTTCAGTAAAAACACTGGAGATGTTTAAAATGCCTAAATCATACAAGGCATATTTTTAATATCTTGTACTAGGGATAACCTTTTTAATAGTACTGGAAATCCCCATATAGCCTATCTAGGTGTATCCAGATGGATTGCTTCCATATGAAGGCATTTTCCTCTGCCATTTTTCATTCTATTGTACGTATCTGCAACTTATGCTTTTTATAACAAAGGGCTACTCTTAATAACCTTGTACTTATTTTATTTTTTTTTTTTTTTAGAAAAAGCAGATGTGATGAAGTGAATGAGAGCTATTGGTTTAATAAAGCACAGTCATCTTCTCTCAGATGTTACAATAAACCAGATTAGATAGAGCTTTAATGGATAAAGTTCCAGTGTTACTTCTGCTGTTGATAAATGGCCTGAAATTTCATTTTCTCTGCTCTGTGTACCTTGCTTACGTGCCTGTGGTTAACTGTTTAGAAACTAGAACTGTAACAATATGAAAGCAAAGAACCCCAGGATCACAAAATATCTCGTTATATAAATGGTGATTTCTACCTGATAGGGAGAAGTGAAAGGTGACAAATCCTTCCCTCTCAATTAAATTCCCTTCATAAGAGTCTTTAGTACATTTCTGGCCATAATGTCAGTGAAGTAACAACAGAAAATTCAGTGTCATTATGGAAAAAGGACATTAAAACTGTTTTAGAGGTGGAGAGAGGGGATGCACAAATATACTTCAAAGAGAGGGTCTTGTTTTCCTTTTATTCCCTCAGTATTTCCATGAAACCTAAGGCAATGACATCACAACAAAACAAGGTTGCCAAGATATACTATACAAAAACATGTTTTCACATGGTTACATTTTCTGCAAATTATAGTTCTTGGAATATAAATCAGAATAATTGTTTAAATCAGAGTGACTGTTGAAACAGATTTACAGAGATCAAATCAAAAATGTAATAATTCTTGTGGTTTCACTAATGCTCAGAGCACCAAATACTTCTGAAAATTTTGGTTGTCAGTTATATATAGTGTTTACATTAGCATGCTGCTTGAACAGAGAAAATATATATTTTAAGATGAAAATGTGAATCCAGGGTTACAAGAATGTTTCTGAAACAGCTAAGTCATCTTGCTTCAAGTAAAACCAGATGTTTGCTTAAAGTGAAAGGCAATCATTTCTTTTAATTATGTTCACTGGTTAGGCCACCAGGAATATCCATATGTGCACACAATGATCCAATTAAAATCAAAGACCTTATGATGGAGAAAGCAATCAACAACTGAAAGACCACCAAATGACATGCGAGGCACTGACCTGGATTCCACTACCTCCGTTCACTCATTTTACTCAGCAAGTCGAGCAGGAGAGACTGCTGCAGTCTGCCCAGGTCCCCTGGGAGTGTCATGTCCTGGGTCCCAGAGGTATCTTCGGGAGCAGTGGCTTCCTAAACAGTTGTTCCAAATTGATGAACCTGGACCAGACACATTTCTCAACTTCACACAGCGTCAGTACCTGCAAAAACATTCCATATGCAGCAAGGAAACAGCTGCAACTCTCTTCCTTGGTCATTTCAGCCTTTAGGATGTGTGGCATGGTGGTGAGTCTAATGGGAGGGAAAATATGGAAACTCATGAAGTGTTTTGTATGAATATTTCACCAGAAGAGAAGGAGATGGAAAAATGGATCTAACATGTGGATATTCATGTCCTCCTGAAATCCTGCCTGTAAATGCCACGTGACCATGCTTGGCAGAGACTGTAAGCAGAAAATATTAACATGATATTTCTTAAATCACCCATACTCTTAACAGCTCTTCCTATCCTAGGCATTTCATATGCACTTATCACCTAAATTTTAATCGGTGGCTGATGGCTTTGAAACTTTACCACAGTTTTCATAGTTTGAAATGTCTATTAAAAACTGTGCTGGTTATATATATAAGTATATATTCTTAGCCCTTCTGTGAACAAATACATCTACTCAATTAAAGGGAAAAGCCACATCTTCTGGGAACTGGCAGCTAGTCCAGTAGGACCTCATCAGCTCCTCTGTGATCCTCTCAGCAGACAAGCACAGCTTTATATCCATCTATTTCAATGACAGCTATATATTATGCATCAAAAATTGTGCATTACATTTACTTACCATGAAATATACATGTAATATTCACATAAACACACGTGCACACAAACAGTGTTTATAATATGTTGCATATAGTATGTTGCAGATGGACATAACATCACATCCTCTGATTTTCTTTTTACAATATTCTTTCTGGAGGTGAACATTTTCTCCAGGAGGACTTGACAAGTTAATAACTTGTTCTGCCTGCAGTTTTCAATTGGTACTACCTCAGCTTAAAGATATAGGACCTTTTTTCTTCTGTGGCATATATCTTGAGCCTACATCTACCTTTTGCTGGAGGTTGCTCAGTTTTTTTGCTGGTATTTTATGTCAAACAGTTTCTTCACCAGTTTATGAAAAGCAAAAGTAAAAGTAAAAAAAAAGAGGGGAAAAAACACTTTTTAAAAGGTATTCTCTGACTACATGCATTTGTCAGAAGAGCTGACATTTTCACACCAGACTGAATACATCATCAAGTGATAAAATGTCTTTACAAAAAAATAAGAATAAAACGTATGGCTGCAATGAACCCATTAGGATTTTTAACCATAATTTCAATGACCCAGAGAAACACCCTTTTCTATTTTCCCAGGTCACTTCTGTCATGGCTGGGTAGGTCATTTCACACGTGCAGTTTCTATGAAGAAGGTGTTCTCCTTGTCCGATTGTGCATGATCTTGGTTCAACTGCTCTATTGTTTTGTTTTTGTTTTCTAGCCCACTTTTTCAGAAATGCTTCTCACCAAAGAAAAGATCCTTTCACTTCCATCCTCACTGCTCTGCAAGACAACCTTTCCCTCTTCCAGGCTTTACACTCAGCCTTAGATTAAGGCCAGAATCTACAGTGTTCTTTGATAAACAAGGATATGTATATATAACACCCATGTCCATGACAACTTTATTTTGTTCTTCTGAGTCCTGAACAGTCTTTAAAATGTTTCTCCTTCACATGGCTTCACTTAACTGTCAGTGTTCTCACAGGACCCTTCATGCATTGCAGCCAATTCTTTAAAATTCCTCTCATTGTTTTGACTAATAAGCATTTACATTAAAATTCTGGGCCAGGATATTTAGAGGGAGAACAAATCATGCAGACCCTGCAAATTTAGTAGCAGACACTTGATTTTTGTTGATTAGCTTGTAGATTTGTTGCCAGGAATATCCTCCTCAAGGCCCACTCCTTTCTTGAAATACAACATCTCCACCAGCTTTCAGCAGGAGACAGGAACCCAAACGAGTCAGCATCGGAGTGCATGACCTCCAAGAACTTCTGGCACTGCTCAATGGAAAGTAGATGGCATTAATGCTGTTATAGAAGGGTAGCAGGCAGGCTAATTTATATCCCAGAAGGTTCCCAAAATATGTCCCAACTATTATTTATTGCTAGAAGTTATAAAATAGAGTTAAAGCATATTTTATTATTTATTATCTGAGTCATAAAAAATACAAGCACAGAAAATATAAACAACAGCAAAACAAGCTGAGAGAAGGCAAGCTTTCAGCTAACTGAATCATCTCAAAATTCTAAATATTATCTCATGATGAATGGCTGCTGGAGTCTGAAAAGGACTGTACCAAATCCAGTTCCCTGTTTCACACTGAAGGCATTTCAATCCAACTGTATTACCACATATTCTCCTCAAAACCAGAAAATTTAATTTCCTCATCACCATTTGGAGGGTCTTATGTTGAAAAAGGGCCTACTGCATACATCCCTCTGAACTGGTTTTTGTAGAAGAATTGTTCTTTCCCACTGTGTTTCAAGGAACAATCAAGAATGTCTCCCTTCCTTACTGTGCTGGCCTGAGTGAGTTTTTCAAGTCTAGATTTTATAATCTTTCCAACACTAAATTCTAATCATTTGCCAGTGGTATGTTAAGTGATACAAACACTATCTGTTGCATATACTGTGAGTTCCTGCTCATCCTCATTTATTATTCTTCTTTTCCAGACTGCTTTGGAAGTAGCACATCCTTCTGTAGATCCTTCTTTCCATGCTACCACACTGAATATCCTACTGCTAACCTGAGGGAGGCTTAGGAAAAGGATATAATATCAGAGTATAACATAAAAAAGGGTCCCAAATAATATAACTAACACATTTAGTGTATTCACATAGCCACAGAGAGTGGCACAAGAATTTCTGGTTTTAAATCCTCTGGTGACTGGGACTCTGCAGCCTCTCCAGAAAACTTATTCCATTCCTCGACTGTGCCTTTTTTTTACCTAATACATAATAAAATTGTCCCTCTTTGCAAGTTAAATTGGTTACATCTTCGTCTATGGATCATGGCTGTGAGGAGCAGATTATTCTAATTTCTTGTAATTTAAAGATTCCGGAAAAACAAGCATTTGCTTTTGAAGACCTCTGACTCAATGGGCTGGATTCAGCATACCTGGAAAGCCTTCATTAACAGAATGAGCACCTTATGACTGACTGAGCAATCTGAACCAATCATTGTATTTCAAATGAGGCTGAAAAAGCACTTTGAGAACTTGCAGAAAAATAGTATATTGGATGGAAACATCATTGTAAAATCTCAGAAGTTTGCAAAATGAGTTAAGTTGTACAACTACTTTATGAACTTGGAAAATATGAGGCTTGAATGGGAAAAGTTCAATATTTGTCTTTTCCTCTCCCACTTCTCATTTCATTTAGCCAGAAAATGAACTCAGTGTTTAACAAAATTATGCTTTTTATCAAATAATATATAATTATTACATTTGTTTAATGGAGTTTAATAATAAAGCAGTCTGAAATGCAATCACTAATATAGTTTATAGATCAGAGAAAAACATTTGAAGCAATCTTAAGTAAACGACAAGAACATGAGTTAATCTTACGAACAAGTGAAAGTCCATAATCCTGTTTAGGCCATGGTCTGCTGGTAATGCGTTAGCAATTAAAGTACTCTCTGATTTATGGAAGTCAGAAAGGAAATTGCTCAAAACCATCTACTCTGAAGGTTTGTAACTAGCTCTCTTCTCCCAAAGGACAGGACTTTAATTTTTGCCATGGCGCAGCTCAGAAGATCTTTGACTTGTTTTGCAAAATATTTGTTTGACTTCTTCAACTTCATATGTTAAATGTGCTCAGCTCAGTAAGACAACTGGCACAGAGGTCACACAAGACTTGTAATTACAATATCAATCCTTATAAGATATTTTCTAACAAACGGAAGAGTCTATTTTTATTCTATTTTCATATTCCTTGAGGAAAATGTTCAGACCAATTAATTTCCCTTGCCATTTAGAACTCAGTGCACCAATAAATATAATTATTGTCTCTTTTCATTTTTTAAATTTTAGACTATTTCAGTCTGTTCTAGTTGTTAAAATATCCATTTGGGACATTAAGATTGCAAGGATAAAAATGAAAAATTTTTCACAAATAATCAAAATTCTTCAGTTGTTTTGATTTTAAAATATTTACAAGTCTTTTAGCTTATTTTTAAAAAGCAAATATTTAAAGTTGCCATGTTGAGAACATTAAAATGGAATATATAGATTATAAGAAAAATGAATTCATGAAATCTTAAGCAAAATATTTGTGAGTTTTCTTTAGCCATGTTAATCCACCAGAAAACTCCATGGGAGAACAGTGCAATAATATAAGATAAGAAAGAAAAGCAACTTGCAATCATGGACACAGGTTGGTCTCAATTTGTTGATTCTGTTTGGATCATAAATTTTCTTGTAGGAAAGTTGGGAATGAACAACTAATCTGTTGCTGTTGAGAAACAAGATGTTGTTTAAGGTTTATATCAAAGCAAGCCCCCTGATTCTATGATATTCACCTGTATTTTGTCTGTACTTTTTGTCTCTTTCTTGTAAAAGAAATCCCTTGTGGATATACAAGTAGCAGAGCTGACTGACAACACTGTCAGTATTAGTCTTGGCCTGAGAGATGGAACTGATTTTACAAGTGAAAAATTAATTAACTGACCTCAAGAAAAAAAAATGCAAACAAAAAAATAAGGTTCCATGCTGCTTCCTGAATTAAAAGAAATGAGAAGTCATCCTCCACTAAGTTTTTTTGCTGCTTATCAGTAAGTGCAGATATGCATTTTAAGGACTGTGGTAATTGTGGCAGAGATACAGCTGAGATCTGAAATAATTGAACTTTTGAGCTTCATCAAGACAGTGAACATAAAAAATCTGCAAATCACTGGCACTTCCAATCTATTGGATTTTCATAAGTCCATTAGGAAAACTGACATCTAAGAAATACCAAAGGCACTTGAAAATCACTGAAAGGTTTTTTTCCATGGCAAAAATCTACTGCGGATGAAATTCTAACCCATCTTCCCTTTTAAAAGTTGTAAATGCCCAGTGGCTGGCTCTGCTCTGTCACATGCAGATGATGTTCAGCCAGTACCTGCAGACAGAGACCCAGGGAGGGGCTGCAGGACCCAGTCGCAGTGGGAACGAGGTTGGGAGAATAGTTACCTCTGATCATGAAGCGAGGCAAGGGGTGGTGAGACCACAGCTCTGCAACTGCAGGCAAAGGTTCCTGCAGGCAGAATTCTGTCAGCTCCAACCTCCCAGTCCATTGGTACTACTTACAGGACACTTCCATGCTGCAGTCAAACATTATCTTAGGAACATATCACCATATCCCAAAGGAACTTGGAGAACCAGAACACATTGCAATTGCAGCCTGGCAGGGGCTGCCCAGGCTATGGATTTCCCTGATGGGTTTAAGGTGGGGTGATGGGAGGTAGAAGTAAGAATCTGAAAGAAATGATCCTCCACACATTCCCCATCCCACCCAGCAGCAGCTCCAGAAACCACGTGGAGTTTGGGTGAGAAGATTATAAGGTAGAACTGTTGGTAGAACTGCCACTATCAGTATCATGGTTGCACACTCCTTAGACTTGAAGACAGCAGCATTATAATAGATTTAAAAGATTTTCTGGCATTTCTCACTTAAAAAGATGATGATCCTGCTAGAGGTAGAGAATGTGACTGTGGAGAAGGGTTTATTTGGCCCATAGTCATGTTCTTTTGTTATATTAGATATTTAAAAAAAAAATTGGAACAGGTTGCTCAGAGAGTTTGTGGATCCCCTATTCCTGGAAGAGTTCAAGGCCAGGTTGGATGGTACTTAAGTGGAAGGCACTCCTGCCCATGGCAGGGGTTTGGAAGTAGATGATCATTGGCACGTCTTCCAACCCAAACCATTCTGTGACTCTATATTTCCCAGCTTGCCAATAAATTTGACCTTTTTTTACCAAATTCAACCACATTTGTAGGGGAAACATATGCTTTGTACATATCAAGCTTTTAAGAGATTTGGAAAACAGACAAGTGGATTAAGAGAAGACCAAAGGTTATGTCCTGGTTACAGAGGAGTCAGCTTAGCACTGTGTGGGTGTGAGCAGGTTGTTATTCTACATCGCTCACTTCTTTGCAGAACTGGGGTATCCTTACTGAAAGCTGGCCATTTTCCCTTACTCTGGGAAGGTGTTTGCATCCAGCCTTCCATACTTGGTCCCTTTGTTAGCCCTCTGAATTGTCACCAGAGTGCAGCTATGGACCATTGGTGCTGAAAAGGACAGCAAGGAAAAGGTCATTGATGGTAGTGCTGAAATGACGACACAAGGGGGAGGGGACTGGCAGTGGGGGTGACCCCAACCAGGCAAGTCAAGTCCAGGCAAACCAAGCTGAAAGGAGCATGGGTGGAGAGGTAGAAAAAGCAGCAGTGGAGCAGTAGAAGTCGCTGCAAAGGTCCGTCCACAAAACTAAACTTGGCAGGGCAGCAGTGTTGCCCCTACTTGGACAATCCAGCTTCCCATGTTTTTGTTTTATCACCATTTTTTGTTATTTCGGGCTGGGGGATGGGAAACATTATCTGTGGGAGCTCCCCTACCACACTGCCCTTGTTCCTGAATGCCAGGTGGCATGGCACAGGAATTGTCACCATATTGTCTTTGTCTGGGGAAACCATGTGGACACGACCTTCAGGGGGTGTCTGCCATCTTGTTTTTGCTCTTGGTGGTGAGTATCTTTTTGTGGATAGAACACCATCTCCTTTTTGCATACTTTTCCTCTTAATATTGCCATGATTATTGTGTCTTTTTGTTCCATTGCTTTGTGCTTTTACTAAATTATTGTCTCAACCTGTAGCCTCTCCTTTTTTGTCCCATCTATACCAAAAGGGGTGGGGGGAGGGAACTGGTTTATTTGGAGTTTAATTTCCTGCTGGTGTTAAAACCCAGCTAAATAGATTTTGTTTCTGGTGAGTTCTTCAGAAACTGATTAACTCCTTGGTGCTCTTCTCTAATGCCATCTCATTGTTCTTCACAGATCTTTGCTCTGTGGACATCAAAACAAGGCCCCAGGGTAGTTTTCATCAAGTCTGAGGTGCTATCAATGTGCTATCAATCCATTAGTCCACACTAGAAGTCTGTTTGCAGCTGTTCATCGACCATCATTTTTGATCCATTTTAAAGAAATTACCTTTTTTATCCCTTGTTTAAAATAATTTATTGGGATCTATTGTTTAGGCAGATTGCTTCTATTTAATGTAGTGCCAATTCCATGCCCCTTCCTGCTTAATGGAAGAACATCAACAAAAATTAAAATATATAACACTGACCTTTTTCTCCTATTATCAGTGTTGCTATAATGTTGTTGTTACATCAAAGTCTTTTGAAATCTATTTTCATAAGCAAATGATGCTTGCCTTAAATTAAATTCTTCAAATTTGTTATGAATCTAGTTGAACTAACATATATTCCATACTTTTTTTCTGAAATCAGAATCTCCCTGGCAATCCTGTAATAGCTAGCATCAGTATAATTATGCCTTTTATGTTTAGTCTTGGCACTATCTTTCTTCTGACAGTCTGGCATTTCTAAAGTCTTGAAATACTCATTGAAAGTCAATGTTGTAGATAATAAAATCTTCCTTGGGCAGCTATTTTAAAACTTTCAAATGAAAAAAAATCCTAGATCTAATGCTGGTTGTTATTTAAGAACATTGATTACTAGAAAATGGTATTTTATATAACATACTATTTACTTTTTTCATTCAGAGTAAAAATAGATATTAAACATACATTTTTGTATGTATTGTTATTTTCTGTTCTAAAACTGGATTACTAACCTCTTCATTTTATTTTAGTCCCCAAACCTGCTTTCTTCGTACTGTCCTTAACACTAATAGCCAGATTTCTTCTTACAGTGTCAGTTTTCTACAGCTTCCAACATAAAAACAACCAAATCCACATCATAATTTGGGATTTTTTTGCTACACCTGTTACAGATATAGGTATAGTTACTGCTACTTTCATTGGTAAGTATTTTGGTTCTTTAAACAGCGCTTTCAGTCTTGCGATTATGCTGTTTAGGGTTTGAAGTAAACAGTTTTTAATTACCACTCACATTTTTCTGATTAAATTTTTCCTCCCAGATGATTTGGTTTGTAATTGTTTTCAGCTGTGTGAAGCTGATCTTTGCCAGGCACAGGGGGAATGCACACACATGCACACACGCACAGGCACACACGCTGCAGGCACTAATGCGTGTGTGTGTGTGTGTCTGTGTGTAAGAATTTCGGAGTGTGTGCCCACCTGTGCATTGTACAGATGTGCATGGATGGTTAGGATTTTATTATGTCTATTCAAANTTCCAACATAAAAACAACCAAATCCACATCATAATTTGGGATTTTTTTGCTACACCTGTTACAGATATAGGTATAGTTACTGCTACTTTCATTGGTAAGTATTTTGGTTCTTTAAACAGCGCTTTCAGTCTTGCGATTATGCTGTTTAGGGTTTGAAGTAAACAGTTTTTAATTACCACTCACATTTTTCTGATTAAATTTTTCCTCCCAGATGATTTGGTTTGTAATTGTTTTCAGCTGCGTGAAGCTGATCTTTGCCAGGCACAGGGGGAATGCACACACATGCACACACGCACAGGCATACACGCTGCAGGCACTAATGCATGTGTGTGTGTGTGTGTGTGTGTATGTGTGTGTGTGTGTGTGTGTGTGTGTAAGAATTTCGGAGCGTGTGCCCACCTGTGCATTGTACAGATGTGCATGGATGGTTAGGATTTTATTATGTCTATTCAAAGCAACTACAATCAAGTTGCAAACACTTGAGCTGAACCACAAGCATTGGGAAATTCTTCTACTAACTTAGTGTCTAGCACAGGATTGTCCTGTGCCTTATGCAACATGTTCTGACTTAGACAATCAACACGAACAGTATTTTCAAATTCTCAGGACATTCAGTTCTGGCAACATGCAACCACCAGCCAGCATTTCCCAGACTCCTGAAGTCCCCCAAAAGGAATCCTTCATCTTTCCCAAGGCATTGAAGATTGGAGATGCTTATTTGGCTTGATCATAACAGCCAATACTGACAATAATTTAGAAACAAATTAACATCACAGTTTGAAGAGCAGCATAGCAGAATATAAATGCAAACTGTAGTTCTTTCTAATATTGAGTTATAATCACATTTACATTAAATAAGGCAGTAAGAAAACATCGAAGAGGTGGAGATTAAAAGGTTAAAGTAAACAGGTGATTTCACGAGCAGAGGTTGAAAAGCCAACCTGATCAAACCCAACCACTTGTGGTGTCAGAAAGGATAACTTCACATTAGAAATCTAAAATCAAAACATCTGTCTTATTCAGATAGGGGTAATTTAGCATTAGTGGTATCCAATTTTCCTCTATGCAGTGAAACAAAGATTTTTATCTGCTATGAACTTGGAAGAGAAGGGTTGGGCTCCTTGATGCAGTTTATTACAGCACTGTCTCTCCAGTCCTACATAAGGGTACTTCAGCAGTTGTGCACGATCTGTTTTGTAACCCAGGGAGAGATTCCATTGCCCAAAGCTGAAGGACTCAGAGTCATTTTAGGCACTGAGCTTTGTCCTGCTTGGCCTCTACCTGGGTCTGCAGAAAAGAGAGTTCCTTGAAGACCTGAAACCTACCTCTCAGCTCCACTCAGATCTCCGAAGTAGTTTGGGGCACCTCAAATGTACCTGGTTGCCCATGTTTAGGCAAAAGAATTCCAATACCAGCAGCTTATAAATTTGGGATTTCCTTCTTATTCAGGATGGCCATCAACTAAGAATTTTCAAAGTAAGTGAAAGTTTCACATTTAATGATTTTTTTTCATAATTTACTTTGTGCTTTCTCTCCTTTGCTATTGATATGATCATGTACTTTCTACACTTCATACCAGTGCCATGTATGAATTCGTATCTTATCTGTACTGATCTTTCTTTTGTTACTGGTTTCGGTGTTTCATATTTTAAGTAAAACTCTGATCTTATTTTTTCTGATGCAAAAATTTCCACTGTTCTCAGGGCTTTCCTGTCTTCATTTCTTCTGTCATCACAGTGCTTCCTATCTAGTTTCACTGTGAAATTCCCAAGAACTTCAGTTCTCCAGAAATTCTCCTGAAATTCTGCAGTGACTGACATACAGCCTTTTGTTTCCACCAAAAGTAACTAAATGCTTCATCAAAAAGCAAGAGCCTTGCAAAAATTGGAAGAGGGTTGGACAAGATTTTCAACTCTCCATCTCATGTGAGAACAGGCATTTTTCCATATTGGATGCACTGAGACCTGGCAACCAGGGAGTACCTTCAGGAAGGTCTCTGGTCTCTTCCTGTTTGTGCTCAGACCATGAACACAAAAGCCCTTTTGCTTTTAATTTTGCTAAGATAATGTCTTATAACTGTCTCATTTGGTTGTCTGGTCTCCTTTCTTGAATGCTAAACATAATGAGTTGTTGTTGTTGTTGCTGTTATTATTATTACTATTATTATTATTATTATTATTATTATGGCTTCAAAATATATCAAAACCTCTTTAATGACTTATCAGGATATCTTCAAAATATTTTTCAACCCATGATTAATCTCTGCAGTATAACTAGTACTGGTCCTCCCAAAACAGAAATTTGTGCATTTTGCAGAGCCAAGAAATTTTGAAATAAGATGTTTATTTGAAGGACCATATCTTCACAGGTGTTATTTGAAGGACTAAACCTTCATAGATGTTATTTAAAGGACCATACCTGCACAGATGTTATTTTGCTCAGAGACAAATGTAGCCATGTTAGTCATACATTTCCAGCATAAGCTTCTTGGTGAGGGGCAAGGTAAAAATTAGTAATTTTATTTAAATTTGCTGCCTTGGGATTACTCAATAGCCATAAGAAAAAGATGAAGGAGTCTTCAGGGAGATTTAATACCACTCATTTCAGGATCACATTAGACACATTTTGATGTTTCTGTTTCCCTACAGGGAGCACGTAGGTGTACATGTCAGACACTCAGCAATCAGAGCTGAATTTAAATTTTCAAAATCCCACATTAAAGTGGGAAATCCTTCTTTTTCTATATATCATTATTAATGACCATTAAAAACATTGTTTCTAGCATCTGCTTTTGTTAAGAGCTTGATTTACAACAGCCCTTAGGACATAATCTGCAGATTATGCTGACAGATTAATCACACAGTGTGTTAGCAAAATTTAGGGCACATCATATCACGTCTCCTAAATTACACATAAGAAGAAAAGATACCTTAAACTTTTATTTGAACACAGTCTTAATTTGAGCTCTTCTGATGCTCTAATGTTTAAAAAACCAAATAATAAACCAGGATGTACGTACCATAATGATTGTGTAGCAGCTCATGTAGTGGTTAAAATTAATGTTCTCATTAAGTGTGTCAAAGATCAAGCTATTATATACAATTATGCAAATGCTATGGTGACAGGCACAGTATGTGACCTCAGCAGACCTGTGTTGGTGGGTCAGTCCACACATTGATGTCTTGAACCAATCTAGAATTTCTGGGAGTGGCTGATACACAAGTAGAGCAGTAATGGAGAGAGGACACTCAGCTAACATCTCCATGGGGGCCTACTGCACCATTCTTGAAAGCAAAATTCTCTGAGGGCTCTCTGTCTCTAAAGCTGAGATTTATCAGAACACAAAACATGAATTTGTGATTGAGAAATGCTTGGTATCATTAGGCCCTGAAGTTGAATGAGGCTCATATGAGCTACTCTGCTATTATCATCCTCATCATTTTCAGTCATGGGTTTTGACAACACATCCCAAAATACACTTGAACATCCATATGGACTCTGTGAAAGGAGTTAGACATGGCCCTGACATCCATGAACATTACTCCCCCTGAAATCTCTGGGAGTTATGTGTACATCTGAGGGCAGAGTTCGGACCATAAAGTTTAAGTACAAGCATCTGGGCACAATTTTCTCCAGTGAGCAGGATTCCAAGTTTCTGTAACATCTGCTGTGGGAACTATAAGTACTTTATATTAGTGTTGTAAACTGTGTTAGCTATAATCACCTTTTTTAACGGGGAAAAATGCAGTCATCTCCACCTGGTGATTCCAGTGATACAGACACCTGTCTGCTAGGAATTGGATTGAGACCATCAACACATTTCAGACAGGCAGTTGAAGGGCAATGAGATGATAATGGCCTGAGGTTATAATTTGCAAGTGATCCATGGATGCTGGGCTTTTTCCAGCAGACATCATTGTCAGATAAGTGCTTGTTTCTCTGTAGGGACTCAGCTAGTTCTATCACTTCATATTTTTGCAAACTGTTTGGCTAGGAGATAACAAATGCATGTGAACACAGGAAAGGAAAAAAATCCTTTAACCGTGCTGTGGGTACAGAAATCAGAACTCTGCTATAGAGTCTATTCTTATTCTTTTATTTGGCTTTCTATTTATGTATGTAAATATATAGCCAATAATGGTTTAACATTTCCCAGTGCCATCAGTAGTCCTTTTAGCTGTTTCTGGTTTCTTGAACAAACCACGTTTGTTGTCAATCTCATTATATCTCATCATGTATGTGATCCTGATTAAGGAGCAGAACTTAACTACACTTTATGCTTAAAGCTGATTTTCCTCATCTGTCTAATGAAGGGAATAGTGAAAAGAAGCAGAGTCACACAGCCCCCAGTAAGGTGTATGTTGCCTTCCATAGGTAGTTATTGATACTTGAATCAGTCAGATTAAAAGAACCTGGAATAAATCTGCATGTCACTTTTTTACTACAGTTGTAGAATGTCATTATAAGAAAAGATAAGCTGCAGTTGAACTCTAGATGGAGTTCTAGAGAGCTACATATGTACCCAGATACATTCTAACTAAAAATAAATTCTACAAGAATCTCTTTGTTGGAGGAAGAATATTTTACCACTCCTGCTCCTATGCTAAATTTAGTTTCAAAACTGTCCAAAGAGCAATATTTCCAGCTGCATTTTTTAATGATTTTTTACTGCCTGGCCTTTGGAAATGAGTTGAAGCAAAAGTAAAATTTAGTGCCAAACTTTTCCCATAGTTTCCCATTGTTTTATGTGAAACATTGTTGATGACCAGTGTATTATTCCCTATGAAAAGGAAGAATATATTTTGGAAACTTGACAGTTTTCAGTCTATTTGAGCACAAAAGTAAATCAGGCCCTAAATCCTCAGTACCAGCCTGTATCCTGGTCTGATGTCAGCATCAAAGAAGAGGTTTCTGAACTTACAAAGATGGCTGCATGGATCTATACCTGTACTATACATACAGACAGAATCTGTAAGGTAGAAGAATGAATTGTAAGATGGAGGAATGGATGGATATCCTAGAATCCTATAAAAACACCACATGAAAGTCTTTGTACCATCAGTATAGTAGAAACCACTGAGTAACTTCCATCTCCCCTAAATGAACCTTTTTATGAAGGTCTTGATGTTAAAATCAATCTCCCACAGAAGAATGGTGTGCAAGGGAGCACCACATCTGTGAAACCTCAGGGACAATCTCCTCTGCTGTTGTAACCCTCAGGTGGCAGTACCTAGATGCAGTTTTACCTTCTTGGATGAACATGAATTAATTCTTGGAGATTTTAATCCATGGACCATGTGTTTGCTATGTTGTAAAGCCAAGTGGAAGTATTTCTAATACTTGCCTCTGAGTCAAGGGTTAGGAGGCAAGATATCAATATAGCTGAAAAAGGCTGGTTTGCTAAAGCCAGTTTAAAGTCAATGTGGGAGTATAATTTTCCTCTGCTTGTGTTTTTATTCCCACTGATTCCAGCTCCAAGCATTGAGATGGACTGATGAATTCACATTTTTACTAGATAAGCAAGTAGGGGACTCACAGACAAAAGAAATCCCACTGAACTTTTATTTTGACCATACTCAAATTGTTGCTAAGTAATAGATTTTCTTCCATGCAAAATAAAATGAACTTGAATAAGTTTAAATTCTCCAGCTCAAACTGCATGTTATTAACACTGGCGAAGGAAAGTTTTTTATTTTCTGGCATTTATCTTCAAGCAGTATGCCTTCAAAAGGAAAATTTAATAACTTGCTTCTTACCACAAGAATGGACCGTAAGCAGAATTACCCATCAACAGCTTTAAACTCTTCAGTTGTTTGGATGTGAACAGCCTTCAAGAACTTTTCTGGATTCACCAGTGTTGTGGGAACCTTCCACTTACACTTGGCTTGGGAAGTGTGAATTCTTATTTTGCAAAGAGCCTGGGGATCTTGCCAAGGCTAATATTCTGGGATCCATATGTGCTAAGTGATCTGAAATTCCGGAACACAGCAGCAGGCAGTCAAACTGGGGAAGCCTCTCAGAGACACTTCAGCCAAGGAAAGGAATATGGATTTTTTCAGGAATAAAGCAGAGAAACGGCCAAGAAAAGTTCATTTGAAATTCTGAAAAATTTAAGATGAGAACTTTTGTCCGGGCTAGGTGCATCACAAGCAACTTGTTGTGTTGCTGTAAGCGACAAGCACTTTCCTTAACACTGACTGTGTAAAATGAAGTGTCACTGCACTCAGGATTGTGAGCTCTGAGACCACAATAGAACAGGTTTTACTAAAACTTTTCTACATCCGTTGGAATGATGGATGCAAGATATGTGAGCTGGTGCAAGAATCTTGAGAGTGATAACTCATCAAATATATATAGATGGTATTTTTTCATTCATTACATATCAAGAATGCAAATCATTGTTTTGTACTTTCTAATGTTACACTGGAATCTGAGTAACATGGAAAACCACAACCAACTCCTTATCTCTTTGCTTTCACATTTGTCTAACAAAGCTGTAGGTCTTATGTCACATATGACACAAGGGCTTATAGGCAGGAGAAATTAATCCATCTTGCAGCACATTTATAACAGCTCTGACAAATATCCTCAGAATGGGACTTAAGTGATTCCAGCACATTTACAAATTAGGTGGAATGAGGTGTTCCACGCTTCAAGAGAGACATTGAGGTGCTGAAGCAACAAAGTTGGTGGAGGGTCTAGAGAGTGAATCATGTGAGGTGTGGCTGAGGAAGTTGGGGGTGTTTAGCCTGAAGGAAAGAAGACTCGGGAGGGACCTACAACCACCCAAAAGGAGGGTGTATCAAGGCAGGCTTTGGCCTCTTCTCCCAGGAAACTGGTGACAAGATGAGAAGAAATGACCCCAAGCTGTGCCAGGGGAGGTTTAGGTTGGGCATCAAGGGTCGTTATGCCTTAGAACGGGCTGCCCAGGGAGGGAGTGGAATCACCTTCCCTGAAAGTGTTCAAGAAACAACTGGATGTGACACTGAGTGCTGTGGTTTATTTGACATGATGTTCAGTCAAAGCTTGGACTTGATCCTGGAGATATTTTTCAATCTTAATGATTCTATGATTCTATCATTCTATGCATAGCAGTTAATTTGATCGCACATAATAATATGAAGTTTATTTTCAATGACAACTGATAACAATATCCACTTTAGAGACCACTGCTTTTCTGGCTTCCAGGAAAGGTGAATTTTTCTTCAAAAAAAAATGCTGATAAACACTGACACTGCCTCTGGGATCATTACACGGAATTATTTTATCATTCCATTAAATTATTTTGATCCCTCTTTGTTATAGTACACTTTAGTACCTTGCTGTAGCACTTTGTAACATCATAAATCTTCAGATAAGTAAAACTGGTATTAAATATTAAATATTATATATTTAGAATATCTAAAAAAACCTGGCAAAATAATTTTGGACTTTGATACTCTTACATTATATGTTTGATAGTTCAGTGCTTGAAAAAAACCCACTTAGCACTGAAGTTCCAGTTTGTTTGATCTGTTGTGACCTTGTAGAATTAAAAGTAAATATCTCAGTGGTTTCTCATTGAAACTTGCAGCTATCTTAATGAGTGGTGTACTTTGTGTAATACACGATAGCATTGGCTTAGCAAGGTTTGACATATATAATTCCACTAAAATGTAGGGCTTCATTAAAAAAAAAAAAAGACTCTTCTTAGTTAACTCCTCCAGAAGTGAAGAATATTTCTAGCACGGAAACAGTGGGTGGTTTTCAGGAGAAGTTTATGTAAACACAGTAACAAGAGGAAGGGCCGGCAAGCAGATGGTCTTCTTCTGACTTCTCATTTTAGAGCTACTGTAGCAGGTGTTGAAAATGCCTTCCATTCTCCTGATGTAATAATGAGGGGGAAACAGACCTTTAGGAAAACCACAGAAAAGAGTAATGACTGTATATTCTGTCATGTATCAGTAGGAAACATTCAAAAATGCAATTCCTTTCATGGAACTGATTAATATTTCAAACAAATGTGTGCTGCACAAAGGAGATGTGGCTATTCACAGTGGCTATAAATTACTGCAAATTACTCCAGAGAAAGATCTGGGAAATGATCACTTTTCACATGGGTCAGGATGTTGGCATGAAAATAGTTTGTATTTACATTCTAGAATTTTCATAACATCAACTCAAGCCATTTCAGAGTAAGTGTTCTTCCGATTTTGTGGGATTGCAGCCTCTTGTGTTTTCCTTTCCTTGCCACTCATCACAAAGGAAGTGCATTTACAAACACACTCAAAGCTGGGCAAACATAAACACATGTTGCATCCAGTTGTTAAAGAACATGTAGTATTATCTGTCACGAAATATCTATGAATATTAGAAATTTTAAAATTAATTTTAGTTTGTTCATTTCTTCCAGTTTTAAATGTACTTTGGAAAAGGGAAGAATGCAAAGAGTTTGAGGAGAGACTATATTCATTGCAATAATCCAGAGTACTCCCCTACTAAACCTTTTCAAGTCTGACAACCAAATGAGATCCTAAATTTCTCCGCTTTCTTCAGAAAAACACTACTTTTATAGTTATCACTCCCCTTTCTGAGATCTAACATATGCTCCTGAGGTCAGCTGGCTGGAGAGAAGACAGAGATCCTTGATTTTATTGACTCCATAAATAGTCAAATACGAATGATTGTGCTGAAGTTTCAGGAACATTTTGTTCACACCAGACAAGCTCAGTGAATTAACATTATAAATCACATCCTTTGGTATTTTTCATCACAGTATTTCTATGGTTAATCTTGTGTTTAGGCATCTGTCTTTAAAACACTGAATGTCTGAATAGAAAGAGTGATGTTCATCAAAATACTGGAGCCAATTTTATTGGCATTTAAACTTATTACAAGTTGATTAGCATTCTGCATTTATTCTGATTGCTGGATTTCACTTACTTGGGCTTATAAGATTTTCAGAAATAATCTCAGATTTTATGAGGCTCTGGTTTTTCATATCCAATTTGAAAAACTCATTTTCTGTTTCATAGATGTGTTGATGTATTTTCTGTTTTTGATAACTGCAATTGGGTGATAGGTGACTGAGGCCAAAACAACAAGCTCTAATGTTTTAAAAAAATATTCGATTTATTGTAATTTAAATTAAGTGAATCTGAGGCACCAAAAATAGTCGCATCTAAAATCTTTCAGAAATAAGCCCCATAGTTCTCTGAACTAATACTTTATTTTTCTCTATGAGGAAGAATAGAACTACAAACTAAAAATAAGATCTCATTGGAATTGTCTTTTCTTAGTATGAATCATTAGAATTTTATATAGTATGAGTGAAATTACACAAATGTAGATACACCTGATGTAAATAAAGGGGTTAAAAGTCCAAATAAGTAACAAAACATATGCCTTTCTGCACTTAGAAACCTCAAGTACTAATTGTCTGTCAAGAAAGAGAAGATAAGTTTCTCTTAGATTTACCTCCTGGATATAATCATAAATTCATAACATAATTTAGGTTGGAAAGAGCCTCTGGATATCTCTAATCCAACCCTCTACTCAAAGCAAGGTCAACTTAGATCAGGTTGCTGAGGTTCTTATCCAGTCAAGCTTTGAGTTAACTCCCAGCATGGGAGTTCCAAAGATTTTCTGGAAAATTTGTTCCATTTTTTGGCCACCCTCATGGTGAAAAACTGTTTCCTACAATGTAGTTGGAATTTCCTGTGGTTTTCACATCAGAATTTAATCACTGAGCATCTGAGTAGAGTCTGGCCTGGCCTTCTGCATACCATCACATTAGGTAGCTATAGGCAGCAGAAAGACCTCAATTCCTCTTCATTGGACTCTCTCTAGTATGTCCATGTCTTTCTTGACAGGGTGCAGTACCCTGGATGTGGTGACACAAATCCCAGATAGAAGGAAATACTCACTATTTTTATAGATATTCTGCCTTTTCCTTTTCAACAAGACTGTTCAGAGAATAAATTTTAAAAAATTACAAAAAACTGACTTTTGGTAAAGCATTGACTAATAAAGTCAAGTGAGGAATGAACAGGAGAGTAGAGTAAAGCTGTCTGTGGAAGTGGTGTCTAACTCAGAACTGTGTGAACCACTTGGCAATACAGGTGACTGCATGTCCTGGATCTGCCTGGTTTGCTGATGTAGACAAAGAATGCCATGGTACATCTCAAGAATCCTTTTCCCTACTTTCCACAGGTGTTTAAATCCAGAAACACTCAGTAACATTGTCTATATAATCTAAGTCATGAAGAACTCAGAATAAAATTCATATTAGTGTCCAACAAATAAGCAACTTTTTTCCTTCTGCCAGGAAGTGTAAACAAATAAATCAATAAATAAACCAGACAGAATGTTCCAAATATCTACAAATCAGGATTTTATTGGCCAAAGCAGAAAAATGTGTTTGAGTGAGGCAGAGTGTATTAGTAACAGTCTTTATCTTTCATCAGGGAACAACTATCTGGAGTGTCCCTGAAGGAAAGAGGCACATCTATGTGGCAGCCAAAGTGGAAAACATCTTCAGCTTTACAGGGGGGAAAAGAGCATCTTTCACCCCAGTCCAGACCTAACCAACAATCTGTGAAGTTGCATCACCTACTTCCTGTGCAATGCATCACTTGCCATAAGAACAGATGTACTGGGTCAGATCAAAACTCCATCTAGTCCAAAATATTTTCTCTGACAGTGGTCAGTTACAAAGACGTTAGCAAATAGGTGTGGGAAAAAATCAAAAGCAGGAATCTGAACAGCCATGAACTTTGACATCAAAATCCTCAGTCGAGTCAGAAATTATTCAGAGTTTCTATCCTTAAAACAAGTCCAGTTAAATCCCTGCCACTATCACAAACTCTGTCTGACAGCACCGAATTCAGTGTGTGCTGGTGAGTGGAAAGATACAGGAAGTGAAGAGACAAATTCCACAGCTTGAACTCCATGCTTTGTAATAAACATTGGTTTTAAATCATTGTGGAATTAGCCCAAGAGAACTGAATTTTTCTGCTGCTTGTTTCAGTAATCTGTTAAAGACATATACATACTTGCATAGTCTCTCATTCTATCTTTTCATTTTCTGACCAGCTGGATAAATGTTGATAACATGCTATGTAGTCCTAATTTTAAAAAAGCTCTGGACCTCAAGGATGTGTGTTTATAGGATTATTGGACTTCTTTATGACCTAATACAAACTCTTCTGCCAAAGGATGAACTTGATGCAAAGGCCAGATTTTAACTGGAAACACCCTTGGGTTTTTTTGCACCAGAATGCCACACACTGTGTGTGGGAATACTCATGTCCAGGAGAGACTTGCAGGGATTACTGAAATATGAAGGCTGTTCTTAAAGCACTGCACCTGAAAATACTCTTATCAATACAACTTACATAGTTGTGGATTAGGTTGATTAAAGATACAGGTAGGCTTCCATCCTCTGGATAACTGGAGTATGTAGAGGAAACAAGATGCCAGGGGTACACAGTATGCTCCAAACTGGTGGTTCTGGCTCTGTTATTTGCATTATAACCATCACTGCAGAGTTTCACTTTCAAAGATCACACCCACAAATTAAACCCAAGTGTGCTCAATTTATTCCCCCCACCAGTAACAAATGTCAGTCTTAACTCCAAGCTCAAATTGTCTCCTCAGAATAAATCAACAAAATTCTCCTATTTCAAACTCAATTATGACCACAGCATTTTGCACCTGCAGAAATAAAGGGGCTTAGGAATGAAATTTTTTCAAGAGAAAGCAGCTCCCACTATAGCAAAGCAAAGGAAGATCTGTTCATATGAGTAAATGAGGGTAGGCAGGCATGGGAGGGGACAGGTCTCTGATTTCCCTTACCCCAAAATGGCCCACACAGGCTGGCCACAGAATCAGTAAGAGCATGTAGGCATAAACAGAAAAAAAAAGGTAACACCTCTTTCTTCTGGGCAGGAGTGAGGTTTCAGTCCACTATCTGCCACGTATATCCATACCTGTGTGTTGGTGTGCACATCTGTAAGGATGACATCTGTTCATGCTCCAGAAGATGCCTTTGCACTGAAGTTTCAATTCACTGCTCATCAAAAGACACCTCCCAACAGCTTACCCTTGTGCTGTTTCCATTCTCCAGCAACTTTCAGGCCTCAGAGACTGACAACCAGACACTGGAAAGTGTTTCAACAAAATGTTTACTAATGCAAAAAACCTAGCAGGAAGCCTTGAATTTTTATGTAATACCCATGAACTCAAATCAATGAAAATTTCAGTTCCTCTATAAATTTTTCAGCCAGCTCTGAGCAATCCATAGCTGACACTTCCTTTACTCCAGGAAGCTCTAAGCAGCAGCAGCAGCAAAGGTTTCAGTCCAAGACATTACATTAATAGAGCAACAACAGACCCTGTGCCATGTGTCTGACTACTAAAGGGCCGCCCTCTGTGCACCTGGCACAGCTCTTCGCACTGATGCTGCTCACACTGCAGAGACACAAAACTCAGCTGTCACCAGGGGAAAACTTCAGAGCTGAAAGGCAAAGAAGAGGGGCATCTGCTTCAAAGGTCTCACCAAAACACCAGTGGGGCTGTTTGAGTCTCTACTGCAGTTCACTTCTCCCCTGTGTTTTTGAATTTTCTGTAGAAGCTAAAGTTTTTCAGCCCTGTCCTTAACCACTCCATAAAAACAGTGGGGGATCAAGTCGACTTAACTTACATGAAGGGAGCAGGGCGAGCTTTCCAAACTGGCAGTGTCTCTCCTTGGCCTGCTGAAGCCAAATGTGCTGCCAGCAGGCCCCAGGTGTGCGCCACATGAGCAGGTGAAGAAAATAAAAAATGTTTATATGCATTGCGATGACAGTTCTGAGTCCATGTAAAGCAAAATACATGACAAGGAGTGTGGTTATCCCAAGACACCAACATTCCTCATGTGCACAAACAGGCAGGAATCCAAAGGCACTATGCCTTCATCTTGGAAAAATTCACTGGACTGTTGCTCTTTAACATGGGTTTTTATTTTATGTTTTAAAAATTGATTTGTTTTCAGTGCTACACTTTTCTTTTTAAAATACATTTTCCTCAAAATAGGCAGCAAGGAACTGCTTTACAAGACAGAATCTCACACTGCATTTACACAACTGCCTTAATTTAAGTGAGATCAGAATCAACCAATCAATCAATCAGTCAAAAACACTAATTAGTCTACCCTTTGAAACCAAAGTTTATATTGGAATTGTCCCTGTGACAAAAGCCTCCATGCTTATAGAGCTCAAACAAGAAAGATCTAACATGCAGCTTCTTTTGAAACAGTACGTGGCACTCGTGACCGAATCCTAGGAAGTGTCCCAAGCTGAAAGTCTGTTGATAAAAAGTTTATGTACAACCAAAGCCAAGTGAAGTTTATGATAAAAAAGAAGCTTCTTGCTCTGTGTTCCAGTGAGGAGAAGGCAAGCATTTTTCTTTTCTTTAAAGAACCATTCTGGTTATATTTGTTGTGTTTCTTGAACAAAACCTCTTCTCTTGGACAAATGGAAATTCATATCATGTTAATGCCAACATCTATCCATTAAAGCACATTCTATGACATCAAAAGAATCATCCTAGAAATACATAGTAGACATGGCAGAAATCCTACAATGAGCAGATCAGACCAGAGTCTCTTTGGTAATTTATGGTCCCATGAACAGTGAGACAAAAAATGCTTTACATGTGACATGAGGAGATGAAGGCTCAGATACCAAACCTCAAGAAATTTTATATACCAAACTATTTCAGTTTGGTACATGCTGAAGCTTTCTGTTAAGGTTAAGAAAAGGTTAAAAAAATCACAAATGCATTATCCAGCTAATTCAAATTCTAAAATGGAATTTTGGGATTGAATTTGTTGTTATGTATAGAAGAATTTTTAGTTTTTAAAATCTTAAATTATACTGTGAGATTTAAAAAAAATTATCCAAAGTAGTCACACACCTGCTTGATTCAATGCCTGTTTCCAGCAGACTTTGTTGGCACAGAGGTGTTTGAGTGAAAACAAAAAGAAGGTCAAAAGAGCATTTGTAGTATATGCTTTTATCTAAGCAGGGACATAAATTTCAACCACAAGAATGGGATCATGCCTGGATTAAGTTGAACAACAGAAAACAAAATTGGCCTCTTGAGATTTTATTGCCATCTTCACTTTTAAAAAAAGAATATCTTTTAAATCGCAATCTACAAAGTAAATGGACTATATATATATATCTAGAGCTGAATCTGTTTTCAGAAACATGAAACAGCTCTGAAGTTCAGGTTGGGAGGTAGAGAACGGGTGGCTTCCAACCAAATGAGTTACTAGCTACATTTTGTTTCCTGAACGTGCACTGGCTGCTCTGCTCTGCTCTGTGGATTGTTACCAGCTTCAGCATTTCTTAAATATTTCCCATTACCCTTTATTTGATATTTTATNGTTACTAGCTACATTTTGTTTCCTGAGCGTGCACTGGCTGCTCTGCTCTGTGGATTGTTACCAGCTTCAGCATTTCTTAAATATTTCCCATTACCCTTTATTTGATATTTTATGCTTCCCCTCATAAACCTTGAAGCAGATTAATCGTGCCTGTGATGTTTGTTTGTAAGTACAGCTGCTCTTCCTTCCAGTTTGTTTTATAATTGTGATGTCTCAAAGATATCCTCATAAAACTGACGAGTGGATCTGCAAACAACCAGAGTTTTATCAGGAAGGAAATTCAGATTAAAGTTATTGGAGAAAACATTTGAGTAATGCTCAATGTTACCAAATAAAATCACAAAAGAAAACTTAAAAAAAAGCCATCACTTCTTCTACATGTTTATTGTATGCATATAAATACTGCCAATCCTGTGGTTTATGTTGTTCGGTACATACAAATATACAATTCTGGTACAGTGGAAGGCTTAGAATAAATAATAAATCCAAACTCAATAATCTAAGATGTAATACTAATTGGTTTCAGGGGCTTTCATGCTGTACCTCCAACAAGTGCTATATTTCAGGATTTTTTTGTTTATTCGTTGGAAAGATTGGGTGACGTTTCAGACCAAAGCAACTGCTAACTATAAAACCAGATCAAATAAAGGTTTCAGTTTGAAAGAGCACCTTTAAAGTCTGTTTGTGAGGTACACTGTTCAGCTGTTAAATGTCTTGTAAGTTTTCCAAGAACTTTGTTGAGCTTTCTTCATAAAATCTATATTATTTTCATTGAAGATTAATGATAGACTTATTAAAAAATAAAAAGTTGGAGAGGCTTTCTGTGATTATGAGCAAGGGTCATCACACTACATTACTTTGGAATGTTTTTATAAGCTTTGTCAGTAGATGTACACTTTAAAAAAATCTATAGACCAACTTTTCCAAGTCTGTTTTTCATTTTTTAAGGATATAATTTATTTTTTCTCAGTTTCATTTACGAGTACATGAACAATACCAAACAAATATCAAAATACCACTCTCAGTTCCATCCACACAGTATCATTGAATCTCATTTCA
Source organism: Illadopsis cleaveri (assembly GCA_013399915.1). Taxonomy (NCBI): domain Eukaryota; kingdom Metazoa; phylum Chordata; class Aves; order Passeriformes; family Timaliidae; genus Illadopsis; species Illadopsis cleaveri. The sequence continues at coordinate 304,162 of VXBB01002550.1, forward strand.
TTATCACTAAGCACCCATGGTCAAATCAACAGGGCAAGGCATGTACAAGACAGGGAGGATTGTGCCTGTGCACTGGCACAGGTCTGCACGTTGCAAATGAAGACAGAACATGTACAGAGGGAAAACAGCCCCTGGTCCTCCATTTGTCTTACCAAGGCAGGACAAAGGGTTCAGAGTTCCATATGGCTGCCAGAGAGGATTTGTGTTTCAGAATGAAAAATCTGCATAAAATGAACAAGGAACACTTGGGGTTACTGCAGCCAGTGAAGGTTGCCCCAAGAACCAACTGATGTGAAGCAGGGAGGTCACAGGACTGCCTGCCCCTCACCAGGCCATCAGGGTGCAGGGCTTTCTGCTCTCCTGTCCTGCAAAATAAGAAGTGGTATCCACTCCTGTCATGTGGCAGAACCAAAACAAACAAATAGAAGTGACCAAGATGAGTGGCTGGTTAGCCTGACTTCTCCTTGTCCCTGCCTCTCTGATGGAGAGCATTGCTCTGCCTTTTACAGGGACTACCACTGTGGAATCTGTCGGTTTATATGGATTCAGGTATCTGAAAGTGATTTAGGTAAAAGTAGAAGCCAAGTTTTTCACAGTGCCCAATCTGAGCTACTTTAAAAACAGCTGAAAGCCAAGAAAGCTCCACTAGGATGCAGTGGCCTGGGCTCATGCCAAACTAGGGCAGCACCATCATGGATGGGATTGGTTTTGCCTTTGTCTATCCATCAGTAGAGACAGGGGTCTGCGGAATGCAGTTCAGGTTTTACAGAGTAATTATATGCTGGAGGATACTGAATTACTCCTGGTGGTGCCTATTTCTCCAATAATTAGAGAGAACAAACTGTGGCTTTGATCCTAACTCTGGCATCTTAATTGAATTACCTGAATTTAAGCTCCTGTGTTTAAACATTTTTCTTCAATCTTATGTAACTTAAGTAACCACCTGTATTGGTATGCACATTTTTAAACAACTTCCTAAAGTGCAGAGTCATCAGTCATTGCTAGAGAGCACAACATCTGACAGGGAGAAAAAATATCATTTAAAATAAAGACTTCTATCACTTTTACCTAAAGGAAAATTAGGACTGAAATGGTAGGAGTACACAGGATCATTTTGGGAAATTCCTGTAAACAATGGTGTCAGGATACCACCTTCTGTTGCTAAGTATCTGAACTTAAAATCAAGTCTAAACAACCAAAAACCTTTTTCTAAAAAAAAGGAAAAAATGCAACAGTGTTAGAATTTGTTTCCTTCCTCAGAAAACTCTGTAGTCATCAAGATGTCACTACAGTCTTTCCCAGTATTAATGAGAGAAAAGGTGTTCAATATCACAGAACCATAGAATATCCTGAGTTGGAAGAGACCCACAAGGATCACTGAATTCCAGCTCCTAGCCATTAATCCCAAGAATCACACCATGTTTCTACGTATTTGGAAGAGGAAAACTGCAGATGTAAACTGTGGTTCTATAAAATTATATCAGCTAGAGCAGCAACACCTTGTGAATCTTGAACATAAATTCACATACAATTATTTTCATACTAAATGAAAAGTCTATAGGACTGGAAATAAGGATCAAAATTGTTGCCTTTTGTGAAGCATTGCTCTAACAATTGACAAATCTTATTCTAAAAAATCTAAAGGCACAAGAACCAAAAATGCAAACACTTCCACTTCAAAGGGGAAAACTAAACCTCTTAGAGAGCGTCACACAGCTGTCCTTACACTACTGAATTAGAGTGCCTGACAATACGCCTAACACCAGAGCAGGACTGTTTGAACTGTTACCCTCTCATATTGTCCCTAGTATAGTCTGGGCCTGGGCCAGCTAATATTCACCAAAACTGTTCCCAAGCACACTCTGGGCATTAGCATGTGTCAGGGATTGCTGTCTGTCAGTAACTTTACTGTGATGTCCAGTGCTGGAAAACAAGAATGTTGAAGAGTGTGGATGTAAGCTAGGTCATGCAGATGGCCCTGGTGAGAGGAAATGGGCATCAGAAGCCTTTGGTTTCCCAGTTAAAGGCAGGGCCACCAGGGGTAGACATAGGACTTGATCAAAGCAACCCTCCATCCATCTGAAATATGCCACTACATTCTCTTTCACGCATTAAATCTACACTGCTGATCAAAACCCCAATGTTCTGTTGCTTCCCAAACTCAAAACACCAAAACGGAGATAAACCTCACCCTTCAGTGACTCTTCTGATTACCCATCAGTAATTATACCACGGAGTCCCCCATCAGCATAGCTGCTGCTGCTATGACAGTTCATATTGACATCCAGGCCTCCTAACACCTACATGCCAACATCCCATGATTTTGATCTGCAGGAGTGTTTACTGTCTCCATCGCTACTGAGTTCACTTCTGGCAGGTTCCTGGAGTAGGTAATTGTACAGTTCTCTTCAAGAGGGGCTGGGATTCTATACCCCTGCAGCCACCTTCATGGTTTTCCTTAATTCCTGCAAATGTGCCACTAGCCTGTGGTCATCGTGCCAATTTGGTCATTATGGTGATGGACTCTGAAGCTGGAAGGCACCAACCTGTGATTAACCCTAGGCACAGTGTAGCAATCATTTTGGGTTACTACCAACCTAAAACAGATTTGAACTGCTGACCAAGAAGTGAAAGGCTTTGTATCCTATTACCAATATCCTAAATCATCCAGTTTCCCCTGCAACTATACTTTTTGGATTATTATGTAGGAACAATAATAGAATACCCCATAAACAGGTTCTTTCGATATTTAAACATGTCAGGTTGTACTTTCTACATTTTCAGATAATTGTGGAGTAAATATTTGTTAAATGAAGTATTTTACATCTGTCTTGGACCAAAGCGATCTTTCTGTCAGTAATACCACAGAACACTTGTAAAAGTATGCCGGCCATTACAGAGTTATGCACTCTTGGCAAATACAGTCTTTGAACTCATGTTACTGTGCTGCCAATAAAAAACATGTTCTTTTTTATCAACTGGATGTCTTTCAATTATACAATCATTGTCTGACAGAAAAGCAGTTGAAATAGATTTTAAAAAATCCCTTTTTTTTAAATTTCACACCAGTTGGCAAAAGGTTAAAATTTGTTTGCCTAACTCTCAAAGAGACATTTGGTGTAGTTCAACAGTACAGAGAAAATACTGTATAAAGATCAAAAGGAAAAAAAGCATGCACGCTTTCCTATGAAAGACAACACATGGTCCTTGCAGAAGGAAATGCTGCATTTCTTTCCCATACATCAGATCTAGTCCTTCACCTCATCATGGTGTTCATCTGCAGTTAAAGAAAATTGTGCTGGAGCTGAAGGCCTGGGCTGACCAACATTTTCACAACCATTTTTAATCCTACAGAACACCACAAGCAACCAGTTACCAAAACTAATAAAATAGTGGTTCAATGGTTCAATCTAGACTGCCATTAAACAGACATTCATATATGCAGCCTAATTCAGACTACACTTAAAATTGCTAAATTATCTTTCCTACCACTGTAACCACTGAAACACAGTGAAATTACTTTTCAAGGATTTCATAGCACTAAAAACACCCACCTCCACCTAGTCAGAACTGACCATGACAGCATGCATGCACTTTGTGATCCAACATGCTGCCACACTTTATCCATTCCAGCACAACCTCCCACATACCCGATGTGTGCACAAACTTTACTTCATCCACAGGTTTACAGCTAACAAGATGCAGTTTCAACACTAAAGATATGCCAAGGTGTTGCCTTCAGTTTTCTTGCTTGTAAGTGTTTGAAATCTTGCAGTGCCGTTTTCTCAGGCAGCTTCAAGAAAACAATGTATATTTTTAGAATGTTTACATATTTCTGCTCTGGGAGGAGAAATATGATTGATGGTGATGTTCACCATCCAGGTTAAAGAGGCGGCGACCTGTGTAGCCAATCTCTTGCCTTCTATACAAATGTATATAAAAAGAATTGAGTCAGATAATAGGATAGAGAAGCTTTCCCTTGATCTGCTGCTGTCTGCCTCGTTCTTTGTGTCTCCATGACACCAAGGTGCCCCCATCTCTGAAACACATGAGGCTCCATCTTTTTCCACAAGCAGTGCTACTCCTTTCACACTTTGAAAGTTAGTTTAACCTTCCTATGAAGAAAGGATGCATTTTTAATTGTCACCTATGTAATCAATCTCTCTGTCTACTCTTCTTTCCATGTGCAGTTACACTAGTATTTGCCTAACTGATGCGTGACTGCACTGATGTGGGATACACCCTTTATTGTAAGTTGCTTGTTTTTAATGAGGGAATTTGTCTTTCTGAGTCATTCCTCTTTGCACTGCGCACTGCACATGACCTCTCACACAAATTAGGATTTACAGAGAACTATTCCATCCACCTAAACCCCAGATACTCCTTTAATTATGCCTTCTGTTTCCATTGCGTATTAGAGAAACTGAAGGACAACTGAAAACTGTAGGGCAACTTTTTTTTGACTGGCATTCTAAGTTAAACACAAAAGTACAATGCCTACAATTAATAAAGATGAAGATGGATCCTATGTAACACTCACCCAGGAAGAACCATCATTGACCCTTGCCTAAGATACCCATATTGCCTCTTACTTGCCTGTTTCACTGTCTTGTAGAGACAGGGACTATAGATTATTGCATTTATATTTGAAATACTAATCTTAAATTGTCCTATTGACAAGAGAAAGAACTTCTTTCAGAGAATGATTCACTTAGCATAGATGTCTGTTTTGGTAACTGCACTGGAATTGTCTCTGTTTCTCTCCCCTGTCTGCATGAGAGTTTTGGTAATTTTCTCAGACTTGTCTACATTGTAGCTACCTACATTTGCTAATGTATTAATGCTGTGCTAGGTATCTATATCCCTTGACAGGAGGCTTGCAGGATTAAAAAGTCAAAAATAAGTCAAAAAAGTCCTTAAATAACAAACCAAACCTCCACCAATAAACCCACAGCTGTAAATGGCCCAGCTCCAAACTTGTCCTCATTCATATAACATCTCCATAACTAAAACACTCTTCCATCCTCATAACACCCTTGACAGGAATCACCAGAGATTCTTCCTTTCTAGCATTTGCTATGAGACAGCTCCTTGGTAACACATCCTCCCCTCTGCACAGTGCAGGGGTCCAAACAGGTGCCATGGCCACCTCAGAGATCAGACCAAGCAATTCACTAAGGATTGGGCATGTTCCTTCTAGAGTAACTCAGCCAACAAGCTCAAACACACCCTGAAAACCAGGAAAAGTATCAAATGTCTTCCATGGGCACTTTCCACACTTTGCTGGTTAGATGTGAGATGCCCTGATGATGGAAAGAGGAATGACACAAAGCATAATCTTGCCAGGTACAGAAAGATGTTGGGCATCCAGTGAGGTTTTACATCTAATGATAACCCCAGACCTCCTGCATCCATCAAGACAGATTAACTTCCTGTGAAATGGGGTTAATTTGTGCCTGTATAACTTGTGAACATGTGGTCATTGGGTTCCAGAGGAAGAGTCTCCCCAAGAAATTATCTCTGCAAGAAACACACAGTTGAAATACTGCTTCAAGTCTTTCATTTTCAGCATTTTGTATTGTGAATTGACCTGAATAAATTTAATGTTAATGAGATATACAGCCTGTGGAATGGGATTTTTTCCTTCCTTTATCTTTTGAAAAGTTTATTATAAACTTCTTTGCAAAGTCAAGCCTCAAATAAAGGTAAAATATGCTAATTTATGAATGAAAATATTAATTATGTGTACCAATTCAGGTGAATTTTTTCATGTATTTATCAATATAAAGGAGAGCAAAAGTCAAGTAAATGGAAATTTTTAAAATTTATATACTTCTGGCTGTTCCCCAACTTGAATAATCTGACCCCTCTTTAAATTAAAATATCATATCAGCTTTTTATACAAGTCTTACATGAGTTGCAAATTCACAATATGTGTTAAGTCTAAAAAAAAATCATCATCTATCATTGCACTATTGGAGCAGTGGCAGCTAGGTGTTTTTAAAAGGTTCCTAGGAACAGAGACCAGAGTTTAAATGTAATACTATGTTATATTACTCACTCCTGAACTGACCTTCATAAATATCAAATCCTTACAATTATAAGTCCTGACATTTAATACTTTCCTGCAGACTAAGCGGGACCATGCTACATTATAAGGTCATTTGTCCTTTGCAGCTCTTAGAAAAACTTATTATTTTAATGAAGACACAAATTCTGACACAAACAGTAATGAAATTGTTGACAAACAATTCTTCTGATTAGTTCAGGTGAATATATTCTCACTGCACCATGCAGCACTGCTGGACTTTAAAAATGCCTTCCTAGTTCACTGCTGGGAAGTATCTGTATTAATTGTATTAACAAGCAGCATATGCTTTGCACTGTTATCATAGGAAATGACTTCTTGAGGGGTCCTGGTGGCCACTGAAGGGTTAACCCTTCCTGCTCTCCTGAGATGCAACCAACAGGCTTCCCCAAGGGCTGCTCTTCTCTGAGCAGTAAGGAAGGCAGCTGCTCCTGCTCACTTAACCATTCAGCCAAGAAACTGAGCAAAATATTAGATTGGCCCAGGATGTGTTGCACCCAGAAGTCTAAATTATGTCACTTTAGGTACTTTCCTGAGCCACTTACACCCTATGCACCCTCTAGATGGCAAGTCAGAGGCATCTCTGAGTCACAATTCAACTAGATAAGAGTGGAACACCTTGAATAAACAGCTGAAAATTCTATAAAAAGCAAAGGTAAAACATGATTGATTTAAACACATTCAGTGTCATCTTACTTTGACCCCAGCCCTGTTGCAGTGCCTACAATATTCAGGTCCAGGTGACAGCAGAACAACAGTGGAAGAAATAGGGGGTGTTTTCTTTCTTGTATGATCTAGGATCAAGTTCCTGCAGATCTTTCTCATATTAACTCATGATCCAGGGTTTGTATTTGCATTGCATTTTTGGGAGAAAATGGTGCAATAGCCAGAACAATTAGGTGTGTTAAGTTATAGGCAATAAAGAATATGGCAGAACCACAAGTAGGAATAATCAACATACTAGAATTAAAGATGTTATGCCACATTGCCTCTGGTGGCCTTTCACAGCAGATACTATAACCTTTGTGAAACTTTCTACTGTTCACTTCCTTTTTGTACATCAACTTTCAAACAAAATTAACTTTCACTCAGCAAAATGTGTACCAAAACCCCCAAAATACAGATAATAAATCAATCTTTGGAGTGAGAAGAGAAAGAGAAATTACTTAAAGAGAAAAATAAGAACTCACTATTATTTAAAAAATTTGCTTCGCTTTCCAGATTTCTTCTATCACCAATAACAAAACAGAGCAAAAAAATGTCAGAAATGTGTCTTCTGCATGAAAGTGATATCAGTCTTTTCGCAATGACATGGCCAGTATATTAACAGAACCCCTAGATGTGCTTAAAACTGGTGATAGAAAAGTTTAGATCAGCCCAGACATGAAGTCACCTCAGTGGGCAGACATGATAATTCTTTCATATGGTGATCAAAGTGGTGACCATTATCATTTGAATAATGTGGAGTACCTACTCCAGCAGATACTTCTGGGAACATCTGGACCCATATACATCCCATTGACCTTGTGCACCTGAATGACCTGCTAAATAACAATGCCAATCACCCTGAGATCACTCTGAAATCAGTGGGGAGAAAGCGTCTCCATGCTGCTTCTGTGCATGGAGCCAGGGCATGAACACATGCTCTGCAGTGTGACCATGGAAATTATTGTTGCTAGTCCACAGAGAAGGCTGACCCTGACCAACTTGTACTCCCCCAGACAATCTGAGAATAACCACAGGCCAATGACTTTTGCCATGGGCAATTTCAACACAACCATTTTGCTTTGGAGACTAAGAGAAGGTAATAATACAGATATTATCAAAGAGGACCAGCTGGCCTAGGGGCCAAAGAGGGAAGTTTAGCATTATGGAATTTACTAGTTAGTATATACAGCCCTAAGAGGGCAGTTCAAATGGGAAGTTTGTTGAATTTTTGCTGGAACCCATCATCAGAGAAACCTACACTGTTCTCAAAACCAATTCAAAGGCTTTATATAATTAATATAAGAATGACACTGATAAACAATAAAAATATAATCTATAATTAGGTCTAATGCATCTGGAAGTTGTCACCTTCCAGAGTTGGGACTGAAAACCAGGAGGGGTTTTGTACAAGGAATGCATTTCACAGCATCATTTAACTGCAATAATGAAACTGCCAAGAGAAATCTCTCCTTTCAAAGCTTGTTTTATTTTCTCACTTAATAACATACCTTTTGTGAATCTCACTCTGAGCTGCCTACCACTCATCTTTACATATTTCAGCAACTTTGGCACATACCCCAATATTTTGAATACCACTCCTTTGTATAATTTTTAAATATCACAACACTGGACGCTGTAATGACTCCCATTCTATTTCTGGATCTGGTCCTGAGTATCCAACAGCAAGAAAACAAGTAAGGAAATTTTATTACCAAGTGGCATGGCTTGACTGGAAGTCTAACCAGAACAACTAACTCCTTTCTCATGACTTTCCTTTCCCAGGAACAGGAGCTAACTGAGTTGATCAGGTAGAAATTTAAGCCCATGTTCCTACACTCATCTAAGCCTCCAAGGGGAACTACTCAGGACAGGAAAAGGTGCACATTGCCTTTTCTTCTAGTGTGATAAATCACTGAAGGTGGGTGCTCTGACTGGGAAAGCCCTGGGAGCTCATGGTTGCAGTGTTATCCCTCAACATTTCATTCCTGATGATGTACAAGGTATAATGCAGCCCTCATAGTGCTGTATTGTTCTGTGTTCAAATAATGAGGAGAGACTGAACCTTTCAAGTCCTGACGATGATTGATACCTGTGTAAGTTTATCATGCTGCCAATAAAGCAAGCAAGTCCTGTGTCTGAAACAGTTTTCATATTAATGTGTATATGGCTACTGAGTCAGGAAACCATATCCAGAAAGGCTGGATAAGTATAAAATTCTGAATGTTTCATAATGTACTTTTAAAAAATTGTCATTCCAAGTAACAAATTGTCTGATCTTCAAGAACTCACCAGGTTCTGAATGGAGGTAACCTGTATCACTTATATGAAGATGAACAGCATATTGAAACAGGGAAAATAATGCTGCAATGTTTACTGCAGTAGTTGTTACAACAACTCTAAGGTTCTCATTATCTCCTAGGAGTTAGAGCTCCCATAAACTTAAAAAGATCCACCAAAATCCCAACTCAAAATTAAAACAATCAAAATGAATAACAGAACTGAAGCAAGAAAATTAAGGTGGAAAGAATTAGATACTGTAGCTTCTATTGCAGATTCCTGATATCTCAAGAATAGTTAATTCCACTTCTCACAGGCTTCCACTATTATTTATATCTGAAGGTAGGAGCCTTGTGTGAAAAAGAAGCTGTAATTAAAATCAGCTGTAATTTACCATCACTGTTTTTGAGTCTCTATGCCTTGGTCAGACATGAAATCCGAATTGCACTCACAGACAGGTTAAAGAAGAAGTGATAAATTCCTGGAAAAAAAAATGAACCAAGAAACCAAAGACTGAAGAAGAGGAAGTAGGATAGTTGTGATTAAACATATAATGGTTATACAATGACTCTCATTAGGCTATGACTCTCATTAGGAATACTGGTCTTCCTTTTCTTTTTTAACCATCAGACAAGGAAAAGCAACAATGAGCACACAACTAAAACTTCAAATTCCTTCAGCTTTTTCATGGAAAACCCTCTAAGTCTGCTATTTCTAATAATCATTACGAGTCATCAGACTTGGAAGATGAACAAAATTTCTTCTTTTGGTGCAATTCAAAAGTAATTATGGGTATAGCCTAACGATAGCTTCATAACTGTCCTACTTACAATGAGATTGATTGATTGATTGATTGATCAAAAAATGTTATCCAGTGTCTTACACCTTTAGGATGTCTCAAAACCATATCCACTAACAATATTGTTTGCCTGAAGTCATAACCCTGAGTTACTCCAAATATCTTCTGCCAGATAACAGAATGATATTTGTTCTCAAACATAACAGTCTTTCTGCTTCATCGTATAAAAATACACGAAATGGGCTCTGAGCATGCTTAATCCTACATATCTTACACTATTTTGTTTTATTTTTCCCCTTAAGTAATGATGCTGTGAGGTGATATGAGATTTTGCATTTCCATTCACAGCAGAGAACTCCATGGAGTGCTCTGATTTCTGACCCTTATCCTTGCCACACATCCTTGCTTAGGAGCATGACCACTTTGGTGCCCCACACTGGGATTTACAGTAGCATAGACTAAATATTATCCATCTAAACTTATACCTAGAGATCCCAAGCAAGTAAAACTGGAAACATTTCCTTCTCAGCTTCTAATACCAGAATAAACTAACATGAACTTAACAAGAAAAAAGACCCAAAAACATATATATATACATACTTACATACATACACACATATAGATATATATATATAGATATATATATACACACATATATATACACTGTATTGTTGATTCCTCCTTTATGGGCTACACTGGTGGCAGTGTTTTCTGTTTCTAATTGCCATGGCCTTTATGATACTGTACTTAATGAATTATGCTCCTCAGGAGGAGGTCAGTGAAAGAATTGAGCTAAAAACCCCCTAACAGTGTTGCTGGCCAGGAGCCAGCTCTTTTGGGGCTGTGTTTCTGCATGAGGTCTACCACAGCTGGAGCGAAACGACTTGCAGGTGGCTCAGTGGGCAAGAGATCACACAGTGCTGCTCTGTCCGCCCCTCGACAGCAAGGAGGGAGTCACCTATGCCTGCCGTTGGTGGCTGAAAATGAGCAGGAAACGTCTGACAATCTTGATTAAGAACTCCCAAGCACTGAACTTTCCACAAGGAAAAGGCACACTCGCTCAGATCTCTGGGCTTTGACATTCCAACTTCCAATTTAAATACTGCTTGAGGTCCAGGAGAAAACACTAATCCTTGTCCTTATGATGTTAGGCAGTGGATGCCTTAATAAAGATTATGTGCATGGCCCAGTTAGCACACCAAAGCCTGGGCAATGAAGAAGGTATGCTCCATTTTCCCTACAAGTTTCATTCAGAGAGAATTTATAGGTCTTATTTTAAAAGTAGCTGAAACATACTAAGTAATTTTCTGGAGTGTTTTTAAACTATTAATTTCTAAATTACATGAACAGATGCATATGCACAGTGGAAAATAGCATCAAATAGCTTGGGGGAAGAGAGGAGCTCAACAACCTGGCCAAATAAAGTTAGGTTCCACTAACAGCCTGCTTGGACAACTCCTTTCACGTCCCTGGGAACCCCACCACTCAGCCGTTCAGCTTCGCTTTCTTGCAGATTAATCATTTGTGGTTTTGAAAATATATAAATCTTAAAGATCTGCAGAAACACAGGAGCAGAAGGCTTTTCCACACCTCAGTTGACAAAAACTACTGTCCATTTGCTGCAGGACTCATTTGAGACTCGTTAGCAGGAGAGACACAACCCTGATGTGGCAGCCAAGGATGAAGGACTACAGAGACCATCCTAAATGCAGGCTGGGAGCCAGAGGGGCCGTCAGGAAAAGATCAGGGAGCTTGGGGATGGTGCTCAAAACAAACACAAGCATCTTTCCATCAGTAGACACTTATGAGTGTCACCACAGAAGTGACAGCTCTGCCTCCCCTAGGCCTATTGTAAGGCTCCTCATAAGCAAAAGCCAACCTAAAACACAGCAGACACCAGGACTGACTGCATGGCTGCAGGTTGGGACCTGAGATTTACATGCACTCACCAACTCTGCTCCTGCTGCTGCTGCTGCTTTCAGCAACTCAGCTGCTCAGTTTTCTCAGCTACCACTGGTAAGAATTATTTGCTGTTGTAGAAATAGTGTCACTTAGAAGGAACACCATAAGTGACCAACACAGCTGGCACTTTTCTCCAGAAAATACTAAATCAATCCTATTCTAGAAATTTCTGTGAAGGATAAGCATACTAAAGCTTTCGTGCTGGGAGTTTTTAGGTTTGGTGGGACTACAAGGCAGACCCCTAAATCTGGGATCAGCAAAATGTTTTGCTGAGCCTCCATGACTATATTCAGTGTTTTGCTCCAGTTACAGTGATGCAGGTTGGCACTGATGTTGTGATGCAAAAAATGGAAACACTTTAATAATTTCTGCCATACTTTTCTATGTAAATAAAATGGTTGTTATTCCTTCTTCAAAAGTAAAAAGGGAATGGCTCCAACTGTGGCCTACTGTTCTTTAACAGCCTTCCTTACTAATTACATTTATCAAACCAGAAACAAGAAACATGTGACTAAGGTGACCATAAAATGATTTAAAGAAAAATTTGAAATACACAGAAGAAATGCAGAGATTACAAGTAAGTGTAAAGGTTGTTAATTCATCACTGAATATAACTACCAAGCTAGTTAACTAAGAAATGTCAGTATGCAAAGAACTGGCTAAAATTTATAAAAAATAATGTATTTGGCCAAATGTTAATGAGCACACTGTTTTGGCTCTTGATTTACCCACTCAGTCTCACAACATTTACAACCCAGTTTTTCTCCACTTCCTTTGTGCAAAGACATGCAAATTTATGGGGACCCAAACCAAAGTTCCACACCTCCTGGAATTTGATTATATTGTAGACATGCCCCTATAATCTGGAAGGAGTCACACAGAGACAGAAGAAGCCAATGCTAATACACTGATAGGCGTATTCTTAATTATCTTTACACTCATCTCACACTTCAGTACTTGTAGTACTTATGGACAAGCCAGGCCATGGGATTAATGACTAGAAAGAGTCAGTGGCACAGCATGTTCAGCAAAGCACCCTCAGCTCTTCCCATCTGGTCTCTAATCCTCATTCCTGCGCCCTTGATCATTAAGTCTTAATTTACTGCAGTTTAAACAACAACAAAAAAAATGTATAATGAGTAACATACAAGCTCATGTTCCTGGTAGCAGTCATTCCCTATAAATTCCCACTACACCTAGGAAACTGTGGTTTGATTTTCTGTATTGCTAATTGGTGAGCACAAGCCAAAGAAATTCCTAGCAGGTTTTCATCTCTTGAATTTATTTACCACCACGGAAGGGAAAAGGGGCTGTTCCTCTGGGAAGGAGAGAGAAATTGGAAGGATTACATTATTTTGACCTTACATTTGAGCTGACATCTAGCACAGCACTAAATCAGTGACTTGGCACAGGAGAGGGGATTAGCACGGGTGGGTTACAAGCAGTTTGCAGGAGTGCAGCTGTCCTGTGGCTACCAGTGGATGTCAGTAGAGGTTCCACTTGCAAAGGAGCCAAATGAAAAGAGACAAAGGAAAGAAATTCCTCCAGGTTCTCTTAGTATAAAGTGCACAATGCACAAGTCCTCCAAAATGGCTTGTCTCTTCCAGCTAACGATTTAGGACTACCAGCGAGCAGCAGTACACTGAAGGATGTAGTAAAACTCATTGGGCTGCTTGTAATTCTTTGTGCTTTCACCTTTCAAGAGCCACATTTTTTCAGTTAATTTTAAAACAATGAACAAAGTCAGGAGGGCCACTGTTAGAATAGTAGAGAATGGGTGACAGATTAAAAAGAAGCAAAATGTATATCAATTTCTCCCTCTCCTCCAGCCGAGGAGCTACTGCTCCAGGAATACTTAAATGCAACAATAAAAGTTAAACTTCTCTAATTATTACTTTGCAGGGGTTGGACTGCAACCTTTTAGTAAAGTAAACAATGGACAAGTGAAGCACAGGGGTTTTAGCTAAACTCTAGAAAATGTTATCTAGAACAAACAAACAAGCTAACTACCAATCCAGCCCAAAATGGAAAGGATTTCCTTTGTTAAATTTTAGCCCATCACCTATTCCAAGCAAAAGCTGACATCACTTCCACAGTGAACATTCCTGGCCATGGAGTCACTGATAAGAGTGACTGAACTCTGAAGTCATGGACAGATTTTGATGCCATGGCTTATGCTGAAAACCATGGATTTTATGGGCAATGAGATACTACTGTAGAAGAGAAGAGGTATCACTGTTTGAAGAGCTTTCATCCAAGAAAAGTGGCAGAAAAATCCCGCAAGAACTTTCCTCAAAAGAAATGTGGACTTTTCAGGTCTTTCTATCCTTAAGTAACACAAAATAAGTTTATTGATTGAATAGGAATCTGAAACTATAATGTTCTGTTAGAGGATGAAAGCTTTCATACTCCCAGCTGATATCCTGTAACAAAGGATTGAGAATCTCTCAGAGTTATTGTAGCTTGGGTGGATGCTGTTTGGTTTAACATTTTCTGCTCTTCCATTCTGCCCAGTCTGTAAATACAAATTATTATAGCTCATGTGGTCACTTAGAGTTGGTCAAGTGTTTCAAGAATTTTTTTTTTCTTCAGAAAAATGCCAGTCCTAGAAACTTACATGTTTCATGGGAACATGCAAGTTTTAAAAAACTTTTGTTGGGAAAATTTTCTCAGGTCCAGAATGGAATTTCTGGTCAAAACCACAGGGAGAGAGGGAGATGGATTTATCTCATAATAACAAATACCACAGTGATCATCTTTCCTCATAAATCAGTCCTTTGAGGCTTCTAACTATTCTTCAGCCCTGTTTCCTACATAAGTGAAGAAAGTTACATGATCACAGGATCTGTCTGTTTATCTCTCAGTCCTCCATTAAAAACATGGGGAACCATTGGCCAAATTCTGTATTTACAGAGGTTACTCTGCACTATTTGGGAGCTTTGGATAAACGAAGGGCTGAGTCGAGGAGAGAGATGTAGCTACTCTGCTCACTGTGGGAAAGACTTCAGCATGAGAACAGACATGAATCTTGATTTCCAGCTTGCGAAAGAGTCCAGCAGATGTGAGGTGGGGAATTGGAGATGCTCCAAAGACACTGAGGGGTGAGGCCATCACAGACACAGAGAAGGAAGACTCTGAGGTAATTGCAGTGGATAGGTGATGAGAAGAGGCACATGACTCATCCACAGGAAACTTGAAATCTCTATTAGTTTTTCCCAGAACCACCTGCAGTATTTTTCAGTAGGTTGTCAGTGCTTTCTTGACAATGCTCTTTGCAGACCTGAGCAAAACAGAAAAGAAATCACAGAACTGTAAAAAGATCTGCTACTTGTCTCTTTTCAGTGCAAAACTATTTTCTGCACCTTTCAGCACTGCTTCTTTACAGGCATCCCTATCTGCTTGAGGCACTTTGCATTTTTCCCCCATGTCTTTTTGCTTGATTTTATATCATTGGTATTCAAGACTCTATCTCAGGTGTTCTGAAAATATTAATTTCTGTTTTTCTGGTTCCTTCCAACTGAGAAGACTCTCAAGTCTGAATTGCGTTGCTTGTCAATTATTTCCCTTTTCCCTTCCTGTAGCTGCAGGAGCAGACTCACCATGGATTATGAAGATACACTGTCATGGGTATGGCAGATGGGAATTAGGACATGAGAGACCAGACAAGTGTCTCACTGGAGGGAAAAAAATAACAAGCTTTTGATTTACTGAAAATCAGGAAGATTCTGTGGAAAAACACCAGAGAAGGCTATTATAAGTGATCAGGTGTATTGCTGTGACTAAAACCCTTTTGACACCAATTTAGCCACAGTAGAGGAAGATTTGATGCATCCTCTGAGTATTTACAGATTATGGACAGATTTTGCTATAGGAGCTAAACTTCACACACCACCAGGTACATTTCTTCGTGGTCTGAACAAGCTTATTTAAAAGTGTGATTGACAAGTATTGGCATCTTCACAAAAACCTAAATAAATATAAAATAGCTCCCTAGCCTACACCCAACTGGTTCATCTGAAAATATTTTATGATTGGAATAGGCTTTTTTCATGTAGTCCCTCAGCAATAGAGTGGGTGCAATATCCCTCTTAACAAAATTTATCAAAGGGATGTGCAAACCCAAAATAACAAGAAGATAAAACCAGCATTGTTCATAATGAGTTATTTTATAGGGTGTTTCCCATCTTTAGCTTCACTGTTCTGGTAATTTAACACATGGAATAATACCAGCTAGTAATTTTGGCTTTGAGTGGTGTTATTTTATGTCTTATGAGAAGTTAATTGCATCTTAGACACAGTCAAAAAGGAAAAAAAAAAATCCCTGAGATATGGGAAAGGTTTCTTTATATTGTTGCTTTCTATTCATGCAGCACCAGTCCGTGCTAGACCAAGCAGAACCAAAAATGAGGAGGAAAAAAGTGGACACAGCAGGTGCAACAGAGAGCTTAGACCACAAAAGGGTGCTATCATTTTATAACATGAGCAAGCCTTCCATAGCGACCTGCAAAGAATGTGGCCTTTCAAATAGCTTCACTAGAATTAGTAGCCTTTCAGGAAATATTACTATTGTTCTGAATTCCACTTGAAAATTTAATTTGCCCCCTGTTATTTTCAGGCAAATTCCAGCAGAGCTTTATTCTATGAAATCTGCGTAGGTGCATAAGAAACATTGCCTTGACTAAGGAAATTCGCCTGCCTTTGTAGGCAGAGTGATCTATTTATCATGTGTGTGCTTATCTGCTCAAGCTTGTGCAGATAAAATTCACATGTAGGGGTGTGTGTTCTGTACTGGAATCATATGAATTCTGTAACTATATTGCATGTCAGGAAATTAACTAGGAAGTATTGAACTGTTAACTAGCAAGTATTGAAACATTAACTAGTAAGTACTGAGGTGTGAAAATTCACAGTTTGGTCTTAAAAACATGCACAGTACTGCAGCATAGCAAAAAAAGAACAGAAACATGATGTGATGCAGCTTTCACACAAGCAATATCTCAGAATAGCAATTGCCTACTGTATGGAAGTCAGACTTCAGCTCTGAATTTGAGGAGTGAAAATTAGGTAGCTCTGAGCTGAATCCCTGTGTGGGTACCAGAGACAAAGGCAGCCAGATGTGATACAAGGTGACTCAGCTGTCCTCCCATCATTATGCCAGGGAAGAGGCATGTCTAGTTGGTTCAGTCAGTGTGACAATCAGGGGTGGTTTGCCTCCAGAGACCTCCTCAAGCTTATTTTAGCAAATCTAGCAAGGTATCAGTGCTGATGAGGCCGCAGTAGCACCAGTGGAGTGCAGGAAGCTGGGGTAACCAGAGCCCCTGTGAGTGCCCAATGTCCTCACTCTGACAGTCAGGCATGTCCCTGCGAGATGGATCTCAAAGCCAGATGCTATAATGGATCTAAATGTCTGCATTGCACAAGCCTTGTTAATTTGCATTGGCTCCTGTTGCAAATGACATGGTTTTTACAGATATTACCCAAGCTTACAGGGAAAAAGTCCTAGCTAGATTTGTAACCCATTAACAACCACTTCTTAAAACTGTTTACTTAACTTATTAACCTAGACTCTTTAAAAAATATGAAAAATACAAGGCGTGGGATACAATTTGGGAAAGAAATTAATAAATTGATGTACTTCTGCATTGAAGGATATCAATGTTAGTTAAATATGTCAATGAAAATGACAGTAATAGTCCAGTTCATCTGTGATGCAATCCTGAAACTTACTACTTTATAAGCACAAAACTGATTTTGGATTGGATTCTACTGAGATCAGCTAAACAGTCAAATTGGTCATTGCAGCTAAAAGTAAAGGTGAACATAACTTTAATTTATTCTGCTTTGATATAGTATATACTGTGCATTTCCTTAGAGAAATGTTCAGCAATACCTCTTCATTCAAAGTCGTGTAATAAGATCACTGGATTTGTATTTTTGTGTCAGCCTAACTTTATTTTTTGCTTTGAAACAATCTTCAAAAAGGAAATGTGGAAGTCTCTTCCACCCAGCTGACAAAGTTTCAAGCTATGACTGGCTGCTGGCTGTCACACTGTGTTATTTCACATTGCCATGTCTGAAAAGATATAACAGAATATGGCAGAACACAAGACACATCAGAAATTCAGGAGCTGAAATACAAATTTTGGAAAAAAAATTTTTTAAAAATACAGGTTCTCTGTAAAATCCAACCAAGTAGCAAATATGTGACCAAGTACCTGACAGCCAATTTGAAAAGGAACTTATATCACTTCCTTCCCTCTCTCTACAATTAGTGGGTGAGAGGGGTCTGTCAGCAGGGAAAGAAAAATGTGAAACCACGGGCAAGAAAGACCACAAGAGCTGCCTACATGGCTTCCATTTTGGTTTGGGTTTTGGTTTTATTTTCTTTTTACTCCTCTGGGTAGATAAATTAATAGTTCATGGCATTTTCCATTTTTTTTTCTGTGGAAAATGTGGGTTCAGAGAGACCAGACATTTTATGACTTCTAATCAATTTCAACAAATTGTTCATTACAGAAAAGAACTGGAAAACACCCTAGAAGCTGAAAGATTTCTGGTTTCCCATTTGAAGTTACTTCAAGCTTTGAAATGGGTTTCAAATGTATTTTTTTAAATGTCAAAAAGTAAAATGCCTTAGGAATCAAATAATTCAAGTGAAACAAAGCATTTTTTTACTCAAAATATTTCCAATTTTTCTGTCTGAATAAAAATCAAAATAATTTAAATTGTCTTGACTGACAATATTTCCCTTCCATGTTTTCTGAACTGCCAAGCTAAAACAAAATTTATTACTTTCACTGCAATGTACTAAAATATGCATAAATCTATCTAGCTTTATGTTGGATGTCAGTCGGGAAAAGCAGGTGGAAATGCAAACTCAATCTCTACATGGGAAAAAATTGAGGTAGAGGTTAATCAATAATCTTTTATAGATAGTATACATTAATTTTAAGAAGCATGACCTGGAAAACAGCTTTTTCTCAACAGAGCTTGCCAGAATTGTTTATAGTGATGCTAAAAAAAAAGACCACTTGGGAGATTCCTATGATTTATCAGAATGAAATCACAGTAAGATACAAAGCATCAGATATACAGGTATGTGTGTTTTAATGACACTTTAATTTCAACTTTTGCTGTAAAGTTTTGCTGCATCACAAGCAAAGGGCACATCTCAAGACACCTGGGGAGCCATGCTTACCCCTGCTCTCTCTGCCCTGTAACGAGGTCATTACTCACTCATAACTCCAATAATGATGCTATAACTGCAATAAAGCTTGGAATAATCAGGGTAGATAAAAGCAAAAGGTAATTTTTAATACATTAAATTATATTTTCTCTTTCTCCACTGGATATACAAGATATTTACATGTTTAACAATGGGTTAATCTCCCATCTAAAGTGGGCCTGCTTTAACCTAGTAAAACTTTGAGGAACTTTCAATAGTGGAACTGCCTGTTTCCAGTCTCTGACATTTGTGTGCCTGGTCAATTTTCATTTTGATGTATGTGGGTATGTATGGTGTGAAAACACACAGCCTAACTCGTAACTTTGACGGTAAAGAGTTCATGTAACAGCTCGGCTTTTAAGATCTGCTAACCACTGACTTTGGGATCTGTGCTAGCCTTAGAACACAACCTCCTTCTGCAGGGCAGTGCAAGGCAGAAATCTCCTGCTAGACCCAGAATCAGGACAGGGTGGTGGATGAGACCATGAGTCCTGCTTCTCCAGGGCAGAGACACACACAGCTCTAATGGGACTGACCCCCCTTCCAGGAGGGCCAGGCTGCTCAGTGCTTCTGTGCCTGGTGGTTGAGGCTGGTTCAGGGGTCTCTGAGTATTGCTCCAGTGCCTTTGCCCTTGCCCAGCGTAAGACAGCTTCTGCTCTCATGTCTGAGCTTCCTATTCCTGTAGGCTCTGCTCCTGAACCTAAAGGAGCCCCTTGTTGCTGCAGAGACAAGCAGATAATGCCAGCCCAAAAAGCTTCATGTAGGACACAGGACCCCATTGTCAGAGGCAGCTGGGCAGTACCAGCACTGTTCCCTGTTTGAGCTACTAAAGTCTCCGTCCCCATAACCTACTTTAACTCAGCTGTAGCACCAGAGCATTGGGACAAGACTGCTTCAAGTCTATGGCAAAACAGTGGCAGAGGCCTTCAAACACTTTGCTGGAACAGAACCAGGGTCCAGCCCTCAGAAATATCCCTTGGCACTGACCAACTTACTAACTGGGCATAGCCATCGAATTCAACTTGCTGCAGCCTTGCTGCACTGATACAACTGATCTGACATATCTAATCCTTCAGACAAATGTGAAGTCAATTTGTACATCTGCAGTGGCCATTTGCTCAGGATCTCTGAGCACAGGGCAGCTTCGCTGGAGCTGTTGAGCTTCTCCAACAAGCCTGCCAATTGACTGGAATTCCTAGACTAACAGCCAAAAAAGCAGCAGGACAGTAGATGATGTATAAAGGTTTGCAGCCAAATATGGTGGAGCTGGCACCTGTGACTTTGGCTCAGCACTGCAGTTCCCACTGTGAAGATCAGTGATTATTGCTTTAATAAGCAGTTCTTAAGTGAGGTACCTGATATCTGTTGTTGCAAGAGAATGAGTGCCAAAGGCACAAAAGATGGGGACTTTTAAAAAAAAAATAATCCTTGTGGCTCACCATTCAACTTACCTTGGATTTCATTAATCTTGAAAAAAATTGAGATATTTCACAACAACAATTAAAAAAAAGTACACACAAAGAGATTTCTCAGTGGATTGCTTATTAGCTGAGATTTTGCAACTTGCCAAGAGTGCCCAGATTTCTGAGTCCCATTTTACAAGAGTCAAAACTGCAGAAGGTCCACAAAAGTTAATACTAACTTGTTATAGCATAATACTTCCAAAGAAAGACATCACCATGATGTTAGTTCATAACTCACTTAGTTCAGCAGGACTCTGTAAAGATTCTTGTTCAAAAACTTCAATTAAGGCTTGTGTGGATGCATGTTTATGTAACTCTATTATGCATAGGTCAA
Organism: Illadopsis cleaveri; assembly: GCA_013399915.1. Lineage (NCBI taxonomy): Eukaryota > Metazoa > Chordata > Aves > Passeriformes > Timaliidae > Illadopsis > Illadopsis cleaveri. Next base: position 325,018 of record VXBB01002550.1, read on the forward strand.
TTCTGTTGAGCATATTTGTGGTTTCTCTAAGTTACATTAACATTAAAATAAAAAGTGAAGGCAAGGTGATGTTCAGCAACAGGTTAATCTGTTTAACTTTAGAATGGACACATTAACTGTTCCGTCTGAGACTGGGAAATAAGTAATCCAGATGTAGAGAAAGAACCTTTGTCTTTGAATCTGTGTGCTGTATTTTTGAATTAGTGTACATTTATGAACTCTTTTACGTATTATTGATAGTAGCACAATTGGCCACATATTCTTCAGTTATTGTAGCTACAATTAGAACATCAAGCTTGGAGAAAAAGATAAAAGAACAGTTTGGTAAAAATCTCTGTCCTTAAAACCAGAGGTTAGATTTCTTAAGATTTCTCCAAATAATGCCTCTCTCTGAAGCACGGAGGATCATATTCTGTAGTCAAGTGAAATCTCTGAGCAATGTGACTCATAGCACACATAATTATTAATCCCTGGACCTATGCAAAAGTTTCAGAAGAGTGTTTCCACTACTACTTGGAGAGCAGCAGCCTACAAAGGTGGGTCTGTCTCAGGCTTACCAGCAGATGGAGTTGGAACAAGAGTCTTGATATGCGTCACCATTAACGTGAATAAGGTTCTCTTCTGGAGTAGCAGCACATAGCTGGTGTACTAGTGACATCTCCATTTATAATATAACAAGTGTGCAAGATATAACTGTAAAGAGGTTTTTATTCAAATCAAAGTGAAAAAACACACTTGAGAAGCCTGGAATCTGTGCTGCAATGTCTAACACAATTTGGTAAAGGTAAGAAAAAGGACAAACATGGCTTTTTCCATTCACAAGCAACTGACTGGGTTATGGAAGTGACTTGTAAGTCTTTAAACTATTTCCAGAAAAAGTAAGGTTATGAATGACAAAAAAAGCACTGTGCCAAAGAATACATTGTTACAGATCCTCTTCTCATACAGCTAATTATAATAGGAAATTTCTCTAAGAGTTATCTGCATTAATAAATGCAATTACAAAAATGTTAATTAGACAGTCTGAGACTGAAAACCTTTAGAAACTATTTAATGAAATCAAGAAGTTAAGAAGAGATAAAAAAACATTACCTTTCCCCTTCTTCCTGCTCAGTTGATGTAGGAATAGATGCTTCTCACCTAAAATAATAATGGAAAAAAGATGTTAATTGCTTCCACTTCCATGAGACATATGAAAAAAGACTCACCCTCTGACTATTGTATTTTGGTATGAGGACATTCCACGAGTCTTTACATTGGAAGAAGCTGTTCTGATTGCAGACCACAAACCTCTCGTTAAAATTCTTGGAGCAGAAACTGATTATCTAGCTGATACGTTGCAGAAGTGGACATTAATACAAAGTTCTTATCATTATGATATCATAGCTAAGCTATCTGAAAAACAAAGCAAAGCTGTACTTTTCCTGTTGACTATTAGAGATGAAAAGGTTACTGCAAAGAATCCTTCCATGTACTCCTCCTGCCTTCCTCCTCCTTTGGGAAAGTGGAACAATGTACTTTGAAATTAGTCCCTCAGCAGAAGTTCTTGCTGCCTTGCAGCCTGTGTAGCCTTTAAAACCCAGGAAAAATAGGTGAGAAATGTTGCTGTCTGGACTGGCAGGTTTTTACATTCACTCTGTAGGGGTGCAAATGGCTAGAAGGTACTGGACAATAAAGGAGCAAGAACATGGAGTTTAGAAAAATTGGGGAATTTGACTACAAATCAGGCAGCCATCCTGCTCACCAGCAGCCCCTAGATGAACTCTGTCAGTCGCTGCAGCACAACCTCGCTCCAGATGTTCTGGTAAATTGGGAGGAGCAGAGTCAGGGACAAACACAAGGTTGTTAATTACCAGTGGCCTACCTGGGTACCAATATTGATGTCAGAATGACTGGCACTTCTGCTGTGAAGGCAAGAATTCTTTAATTTGGGAACTAGAAGGCTTAACTACAAAGGAAAAGGAAAATTGTGTGATCACCTGAAAGTTTTCTTTAGTGTCCTCTTCCCAGACACTTTACCTGACCACAGAGGATGCACCCAGGAACAGGTGGTCACTAGGTGGAACAATGACCTCTAATAATTTTAAAATTACATGCCTCCTCATTTTCACTTCCTACCTCTAATCTGATATTCCATTTAATGCATAAAGCCTGGAATGAAAGATCAGTTTGTCCTTTGTGATCAAACATCACCAATGCTCATGCACTCCTACAACACCTGCACTGAAGCCTTCTTAGCTGCTCTTTGACCCTGGCAATGCTCAGCAGGGCTCCTTCCAGTTTGCCAAGCACCCAGACTCTTGCCCTGAGGGACAAGAATAGAGCTGACTCTGCTCAAAGGTGTTTCACAAACTAGATACCACTCAGGTAGATTTATCTGCAGTGTTTAATCCAGGAGGAACTGTGTGGCTATATGTATGGTGCTGTATAAATATACATATATGAAAAACATACATATAAACTATTGTGTATATATACCAGTACCATAAGCAGCACCAGCACACTGGCATCTGCAGTGGCATTCAAAAAGCTGCTCTGTGAATTTATTAGGGTACTTCCTGGCATACCCTATAGCCCAGGCCAACTAGCACTCTGATAAATTTCTGGGCAGAATCAGGAAGTCAGCAAAAGCCAGGAAACATTCCCAAAAGGCTGTTTGTATCTGGACCCCTTGTTCAATAGGTAGACAGAGCCAGGCTGCCAGCCCCTGCCTGCACTGTTGTATTTAAAAGCTAGGTCTAAACTCAGAGCTCACCTACAAGAAAAAACCTATAACAAAAGGTACAGACCAAAATCTTTCTTGAAAGGGACAGAGAGGAATAACTTTTGTTCTGCTTAATTTTTTAATGGCAGAAGCTCTAAATCAGGGTAGGGGAAATGATCCTTGGAGGATGGGTATCTTCACTAGTAGTCAACAGTAGAGAATCCCTGCTCCCCCATGGTCCCTCTTAGCATAAGAAAGTGTGAGATCCTATATGCAAAGGAGCTTAAATTCAATCATGCCCACTGTAAATTTGCAGAGTATCTGATTTTTTTGCATCACTTTTCAGTGGAGGAGAAAGGATTTGAATCTGTCACCATGGTGTCCTGATCTGCTGCAGGAAGGAGAGTACCCTACACACACCCCACTTCCAGAGCAAAAACCCCTTTTAACGTATCACTAAAACCAGAGAGAGCACTATTTCACCAAAGACAACCAAATTACAGACCGTGAAGGAAGGGATTTATGTTACTAATTTTAGAAACATGCAAGCATTCAGCATTTGGCAAGCAAAGGCAGCTCAGAGTGTCACAAATCAGGGTCCTCACCCCTGAGCATGACTCTGCAGCATGCCTGGGCATCTTCTCCAGGCTCTGGAGTCCATTCAAGGTTCCTTCAGGTGTCTTAAGAGCAGCAGGATAGTGACAATCTTCTGCATTTCCTAGGCAAAGGCTTATCTCAGATCCAGTCTTTTCTGCAAATACCTCCTAAGCTCACTTTGATACCCTGCAGCTCCACATATTTCCATAACACATGCTTTAAAAATTGAAGGTCATATTACTTTTCTTATTTATGTGCATGTAAATTCAGTGCAACTTCACTGAAACCAGTGACTGAAACTAGGAAAGCAAAACAAACTACAGGAAAATCAGGCTCTGCATCTCTTAGTTTCAGTTCTTGTATGTGACAAATGATTCTGGGGCCCTATTTTAGAAGCATCTAAGTTGAAACAGCTTTGCAAACCAGAGTACTTAATGCTGTCTAACGATCAGTCTTCTGCAGGCACCCAAAAGTGAAGTCTCAGTATTGCAAGTCACTCTTAAAAATCTTGGCCATTTTTTCAAAGGATGTGTCAGGGTCTCAAACACATGCAAAAGCAATGACCACTCAAATAGTTTGGTGTTTACAGGTTCATCAATCAAAAAGAAACACTTTGATCACCTGACATGATTCAAACAACATACTTGATATCTGATACCGGACCGAGATCATACAGATCTAATAAACTTTTGGCTCCTGCAAATTTCTTTTAAAAAATATAAAAGAGGATCAGTTATAGAGAAGTTGATTAATATACACTCTGTTCAAACAGTCTTGAACATCTGTGTATTAAATTCATTTATTAAATTATACCAATCTGTATTTTAATGAGTAAAAGATACTTATTCTGCCATCCATCAAAATAAACTCAGGAAATACTTAACATTATAATCATTTTTCTTGTTTGAACATGAGTTATGAAATATGAATCCCACACTAAGAATGCTGTACTTGCCATTATGATCAAATATGTTTTTACAGGTGCACCAAATATTCTGTTTTCATTTCATTCTCAAACTGTTGAAAATATAAACCATGTTTTATATTTCTTTGGTAGGTAATATTGCCTTTTTCCCCCCACATGGCACCCATTATTAGTGACTTATTACCTTGCCTTTTTTCAAACACACACTACATATCCTAAAGTTGCTTAGTAATGAAAATACGAATTTATGTAACATCTAATATCAAATAACATTTAGGGCACAGTTTGGCACTGAAAGGTTTGGGGCACTAATAACTTTCAAGTGCATGTTAATATTGCCAGATAAGGTGTATACAATCTGTTGGGTCAAGTTCAGCCTTTTACCACTTTGCTTTTTTGGCCCAAGGAAAGTTAACTTTCAGGTACAGCAGGGTTTAATACATGCAGGCACAGAACTTTTGTTTTTTATTGTTCCAAAAATTGTGACTTTGATTTCCATTTTCTTGGTCTCCTTTTATTAGGGAAAAAAAAAAAAAAAAAAGAGGAAAAAATCTTGGCAGATGGACAGCAAGCACAGCTGGGACAGCAGGTGAGCAAAATTGTAGATTTCTTCCCAGTATCAATTTGACACTTTATCAAACACTAAGTATAGTAATTTAAAAAATTCCTTCCTCCTATTTGTACAGAGTGGATATTCTCAAAGAAAACAATATTTGGGGAATCACAGCAAGAAAAGGAAGAGATGACTGCAAGGCACAAAGTTGCTCATCTGGAATTGAATCCACAAGCCTCTGGGCACTTCCGTGGAGCTACAATCCAACACAGAGGTTTGGCACTGGGGCTGTAACAAACAGGTAAAACTCACCAAATCAGTAATCGAGTCTGCAATGCTACTTTCAGTGAAGAAGTGGGAATCTCTCCATGGATTTCAGCAGGACTAGGTACAAACCATGAAAGAACACATCAGGAACAGAGCCAGCACATTAGAAGAAAAGCAGTCACACTCTGGAAAGCCCATGTAACCACACATTAATCTGTTATTTTTGTAAAACATATCAAGAGACTAGGAAATAATTTGGCATTATTTTGGCAAAGGGGGAAACCTCTTCAAGGAAACCATCACCTCATACAGGTGCTACCACAGCAGAAGTTATTGCCATGCCAAAATTACAGCTGGGGCAAAGTTAACCCTTTTCACAGGTACGTGGAATCCAGCTGGTACAAGGAAGTTCTCTGGTGAGTGACGAGGAGTAGTAACTCTGTCATAACTGATTACATTCAAACATGGCACTAGGAATGGGAAAATTTACCACTTCTAACTTTAAAGCAGTACTCAAAAACCTAATTTTCTTAAATCTCATCATTGTCAGTGCATTTATGATTTTTACTCCTTGTCTAATTAGTCCATTTCATATACAACAGTCTAAGTAATTTCTTGTTGAGGAACCCACTATTTTTGTGCTAGATCCAGAAAGTAAAGAAAAGCCACTGGTCTGAACTCTCTAAATATACAGTCCAAATAACTAATACATTGTATTCTTAAATACTGTTTGCCTTGACCTTCTCTACCTTGAAAAGGCATTCAGTCGTGACTGAAAGACTTAAAATGAGGCAAAGAAGCTATCACATCCTGACCTGTGTTATTACAAATATTACTTGTGGGCACTGAAGAATTTTCCACTTTATTTTTAAGCACAATTAATCTAGAATTGTATTCTGAATTCTGGATTCCACTAGGAACACTTGTGGATCAGACTTCAAAGAGCAGAAAAAAAGTAAAACACATCTGACAGGAACATAACCATCACTTGTTCTACCACAAGTATCTGAAAATCAAGCACGTTCCTATCTATTCTGCATTTATAAAAACAAAAAAAAAAAAAAGGAGGGCGAAAAAAAAAGTGAGTAACAAATCCCTCCATCTGGCAAAGCCTATATCCTTTTTTTGACTAGCCTGTACTATAAAAACTAAAATATGGACATTTCTACGTGTGTGAAAAAATCACAAACTGCAGATTTTTAACCAGAGAAACATTTTTCCTGACTTCTTATTTTTATTTTTTGAAAAGCACTTTCCTGGATTGCATTCAATCGACAGGTTGGAAATATCTGAAATGTCACATTTATTGTCTAGTTGGGATGAACAACACAGATTCATCATTTAATGTAAATAAATAATTAATTACATTTTTTCTACATTTTACCACTTCTAGTCAATGCATCAAGAGGAAAAACTGAGTTGGTGGAATGATTTCTGCACCCCATCAGGCCCACATGATTTTAGAAGGAATTCCTATCAATACAGAAATCACCTTTGTCAGAGAAAAACAGGGCTTTACCAGTCATGATTCTTACAAATTCCTCACCAATAAACATATAAAACAATAAATCTGCATTAAGTGGCAACCCAACCCAAAACCAGTATAGATTGGGTGTGCATCAGAGACAATACTTAGTTAAATGTTGAACAAATCTTGGCAGGAATATTGAGGATGCTTTAAATTAATTACTAGAGTCATTGAATTCTTTCAGGGAACGTCTTTCACTTGCAGATCTCTCATCAGTCAGCTTCAGTTTCGACTCTCTTTTTCTGGCCTTCCACACATCTGAAAATTTGGCAATTATTTTATTACAAAGCATGAACTCACACTCTTGTATAAACTTGGAAAAGATCAAATAGTTTGGTAATTTCTCCTCCTTGGCCTTCACCTTGATTTGTAAACCAGCCAGCATAAACCAACATAACTTTTCAGGCTAAATCAGTAAAAGAGTCAGTGAACTACTCCTGGACTATTTCTTACCTGACCAAGTTAAATTCCCTACTCTTACTAAGAGTTTGCTCAACCTTCTGCCATTGTAAGGAAACTCAAATAGTTTCCACGTGTGTGTGGCTATCCTGCTCATATGAAAATTAGCAGAAAGTGTTTTCTTTCTTTTACTCATTAGAAGGCAAAATGGCTGAAAAAGGTTTTTCATGAGAAGAATTTGTCAATTTTACTAATTTTTAAGAGAAATTAGAGAAGGAAATAGCAGCATATTTATCAACATTCCACAGAAGTAGGAATTTCAATATCTACAGGTAGAGCAATAACACAAGGATCTAGCTCCTAGTCCCAAACATTCTGACCCACCCAAGGATGCTGATAACAGCACTCAGAATTAAAAATGTGTTTTTCTACTGGTAAGCCTCTTCCTTTGCACCTTATAGGTGTACCTATTATAGGTATCTATGAGACATTTTTGTATCTAGTGGTCAGGAAGAAAAGGTATGTTTTGAGTAGAGAGAAAAGACAAGCTAAGACCCTTAAGTGAATATTCTACCACCAAACTATTATTAGGAGTTGAATCTTCCGATTCTTTTTTTCCAAAGAGAATTTAACTTCCCTGGGTTCTAAAAAATCCTTCACTAGATTTCCATCTGAGATCTTTGGAGAGCAATATATTACTCAAGCTTTCTAATCATTATATCAAATAGGAAGTTTTTCAAGACTCTCTGAATGCATATAATTAACCCAAGGGTGTAGAAAACAAAATGCTAACAGATAAAAGATCACTTAACATCGAAAAAACTCCAAATCTCTTAGAAAAAATAACAGACCAGAGCAGAGGCACTCAGTTCAAATTGAAGAAGACACCTAGCAAGAACTAATGCTGGAAAAACTTTGGTGTAAGAAGCAAATGCAAATTCAGTGCAAGTTTACAAAGTTATATGGCTTTTGTAGAGGCAAACATACCTCTGAACTACATACACAGGAAAAGGAATGAGTTTTTTTCTTTTATCTCCTGGACTTTGCCTTGGCCCTTTTTACCTCAGTGCTTGATATTGATAAATTGGAGAGAATACACAGGAATGTACATAAATTGTACAAAGTTTTATAGCAGTTGATTCAAATGAATATGTGAACTTAGAAGGTTAAATGCTAAGCAGAGAACATAAAAACATACATATATTTTGAAGTCCAAAATACAGACCTGTTTAACCATTCTGGCTGGGTAAGTTGCAACTTTTTTTGTCAACATTGGGAGACATCAATGCCTTGCCATAAAAAAGACTTGGTTCACATGTTCCACTTCTATATGTGTGTAGGTGTAGAGCTCCCAGACAGCAGCAAAGGTACTGCACACCTGTCAATCAGCTGAGCTGCACATGCATTACTGCCACATATCTGAATCGAGGATTCCTGCTGGTTTTGGAACCAGCATATTTACTGTACATGTTACCCAGCATAAGTTCACCCAGAAGTCTCTGGGATTCCTTACTTGTCTGTCAAAGATGATATCTGAGATGTCTTCTGCTGTTAATAACTAGACAGATGAATCCTGTTTGCCTTTCTTTTCCCAAAGCAACTTGAGGAGATAGACATGCTTTGAAGTAACCTCAACTACTTCCTAAAACCACCATCTTTCTTCAAGAAAGACCTCCCAGCTCTAATGGCAAGGAACATTGCTATTGCTGCAGTAGATCAGCGGAAATCTTTATTTTTGCTTGTCATGCCTATCAAATTTACATCTCTCTCTCAGAAGCCATATCTTGTAAAATCTGTCTGCTAATGAGCCTATTGTTTATTTCCTGTGTGCTGTCTTTCTTTATATGCCACACCGAGGACAGCAATTGACCAAGAGCAGACACAGCAAAGATAATGCAACTGCTGAGAAGATAGCCATAATTAAAAGCTATTATTTACCAATTTACCATGAAAAATATTCTAAGTGAAACATAAACTGAAATTTTCTCTTGGAGATAGCTGAAAATAGTCCCTTAAGACAAAGGAGTAAGAGCTTGTTTATAAGAGCTGGTTCTCAGCAGAGGTTTTGGGAAGGAAATAAGCATTCTTCACCAGTTGCACAGTATATTGCCTTAGGCAGAGTACATTGATACTAAAACAGTTTGTCTTATTATTCATCCCTGTTCATTTCTGCAGTTGGTTTTGGTGTTGACATGAAAATAAATTAATAACAGAGTATCTAAACAAATGTTTTGTCTAATGGAGATCTTATAAATGACATGCCAGTTACATAAAATGTCAGATTCTCTTCTGTTGCTGTGTTTTGCATCAAAACAAAGTATGTGATTTATGAGAAAAACAATTAAATACAACCAAAAGTGCATGGAAAGACTCTCTCTAAATTCCACAGAGCTTCAAAATGGATTTTTTAAAAGAAGAAATAAAATTTACTGACAAAAAACTTTTAACCTCAGAAGGCCCATGGGAATATTAAGAAACTTACACTACTCTGAAAAGAAAGACCAAGTGGAAGCTCCACAAAGCACTTATAGAAGGGGATGACAAAGCAACAAAACCTAAAATAAGACATGTAGAATAGATTTAGATTAGATTACACTAATGTAATTCATTAATATTTGGTACACAAGACTACAGTTACCACAAACATGCAATTAAAGATATGAAAAGTTTTGAAGTGGCCAGTGTTTCTACCTCCTAAATTGCATGTTTCTTATGGTGTCAACAGAAGGAAAGAGAGACAACCCCTAAGAATGAATAAAGGTATATAAGTGAATTTTCTGCCCTAAATTCTTCAGCAGAGTCTAGAGAAGTACCTGCAGGAGCATGGATTTGCAATGCCTAATCCAATGTATCTCTCCTCTTGCTACAGCTACAACATGAANAGTACACATGGCTTTTCATATATTGGCCATATACTGGCCTAAACCTTTTGTGGAGTGTTTTTCCCTTCAAATATTCATGAGATCTGAGGTGGAATGGTTCAATTCCTTGCCCTATCTCTTGTTGACTGCTCTTCTCAGCTCTTAATTTCTGACTTGTCACCAACTGCTCTTTTACCCACCGAGTATGAGTTTTACTGATACTCCCAGGATCCTACTCCACTGTGACTGCCCATGGTGCAATTTATTCACTGATTAATCACTGCTTCAGAGGACATTTCTATTTTTTCCACTCTTCTGGGGAACCATGCTTGCCCAGACACCTGAATACAGTGTACATGGTGTGTGTTACAAAAAATATCACAAAACTTGGTGCCTATAGTTAGCTGGCCTGAATTCTTGCTGTGTGAACATAAAAGAAATAATCCTGTTGGACAGGATTATTATGTAATTGTACCTACAGATGCATTTGGTTTGTGCCACTCAAGGCAAAGCATATATTTCACTCTGATAAGCTCCTCTCAGATTCTTTAAAGGAAGAGGACAAGAAGATCACTGGACCAAGCCAGGAAAACATTCTAGACCAAGTCAATAAATGAGATCAAGAAGCTGGATGCTGATAACTCTTTTGGGATGAATTAAAGACTGCTGACCAACACTTCTGTTGAGGCACATCTCCTAGGTTCAAATGTGACTCCATTTCACACATCTGGAGCCAGGGCCCTGACTAGCCTCACCTGGGGCTGCCACCTTTGCTTCCTGCCCATGGTCCCTGCAGCCCCTGCTCAGGCTGGTTTCCTCACCTCCTCCATGAACCATACCAAAGGTGTACCTACCTCTATCCCTGTTGATTTGGACTCAGACCTGTGGACCCAGTTGCTGGCTTAGTCTTGGGCCAGCCTGGGGAGCACTGGACTGTCTCCAATTCTAGTCACCACTACCAAAGCTGGGCCAATCTTGACTCATGCTCTGTCTTTACCCTGGCCTCCTCTCTCACCATGGATAGCATGGTGATCTGGACTCCTGGCCAATCCCAGCTCCCATCCCTAGGCCTGCCTTAATCCTTTACCTGGAGGCAGTGGGATGGGGCTGGCAAGATCCCTGCCCTACTGGCCATGGCTCCCAGCTACCCAGCCCATAGGGAGCAGCTGACCCTCACTCACATCCTGACACCTGGCCTTGAGAGAGTAATCCCATCTTCCCAGCATAAATTCCTGAGTTCCTCTTGGAACATCCAGTCAAGGTGTTAAAAGCAAGGTGCTCTTTGTACAATTGGTTGATGGAGCTGTATTAGTCTCCCCCACACCCTACACCCTGCTTGCCATACACAGAATTGCCTTCTACAGAAAAAATCTACCCCTGTGTTAAGGGGGTTTGGTGCCTCACACTCTGTGTTTCAGATAACTCTTCTCAAGCAGATTGCTCCAAATTTTCCAAGTCAGCCTTGGAGCCAAGTTAATGTACAAGCAGTAATGCAAAAGTCCCAAGATCAGAAGGGCAGAGGTGGAGTGAGCAGTAATCCCCTTGGAAGGGGCACGTGTGGGGTACCAGACCCACTCCAGAACAAGCACTGCATAAATGGATAAAATAAATGGAAGTGCTCCCTCTGGAACGGTTGGACAGATGGGCAGAGTGCAATAGGATGAAGTTTAATAAGTCCAAGTGCCGAGTCCTGCACTTTGGCCACAATAACCCCCTGCAACGTTACAGACTGGGGACGGTGTGGCTGGACAGTGCCCAGGCAGAAAGGGACCTGGGGGTTCTGGTTGACAGTCGACTGAACATAAGCCAGCAGTGTGCTCAGGTAGCCAAGAAGGCCAATGGCATCATGGCCTGTATTAGGAATAGTGTGACCAGCAGGAGCAGGNATTATCTGTGCTCTCTCTTCCACTTCTAATCTAATAACTAGATGAAGATGAAGAAGATGAAGATGAAGATGATGAAGACTGCTTTTGCCTTGTTTATTTTTTTTCTAAGACATCTGCCCTCACAACCACACATCCAATCAGTTTCAAATTACTTCAACCCTAAGAGCTAAGTCGCCTAAGAAGTAGAAAACTCTGAAGGACATTTGAGTGACTTAGGAAGAGTTTGAGTACCTTTGTTCTAGGAAGGGTTCACATGCTTGTTTTAAGACAGGTGCTGTTTAGAAACTGCAGAGATGAACTATAATTAATTCATTAGTAACGTGTTAATGTATTAAACTGACCAACTGGAAGAACAAGTACAGGAAATGTCTTCCACATTCCAAATAACACTTTAAACTTTATTTGCATTCAAAGATAAATGACAAAAATTGACACAAATATAAGATAACAGCCCTCCACACACCTTTAGAGTCACCTGAAACAAACTGCTTCTCAAAGGAAAGAGAATCTGAAGGTTATGTAAGAAGGATATGTATTATAACCAGCTGCTTTAAAATTTTGTCAAATCAAACAAAAATTACACCAAAATAAATTCGGGTAAACTGCTGGCCATTATACCTTCCAGTGAGTTAAACTGAAGGAAAACAAAATTTTAAAAGCACAATATAGAATAATTTTTCATCACAAAGTCAAAATATGGATTTGTTTCACGGGGAAAATTGAGTCATATTGTACTATAATCCCTCAATAAAGATATCTATGAGATTTGTAGAAACATGGTAGTTTTCTTCTTTAGTAATTTCCAAGAGCACTCATTTATTTTTGAATCATACTGACCAGAGGGCTTCAACTAAAATTTTAGTGAGTAGCTACAAAATACTGAATACCAAGTAACTATGCTGTATATACCAATAACTAGACCTTAGAATAACTGTGAGATTTTTTGTGTACTGAGAAAAAAATCATGGTTGTGTATGAATTTAAACTGATTAACTTAAATTAATTTAAACTGATCTAAATTTCTATAGTTTCTATAGTTTAAATTTCTAATGTTCAGCCGTAATATTTTCCTTTGATTGAAATATTTATGAGATTATTGATAGTCCCATAAATTCTGAGCACAGTAAAGACCTGCTAATAAACTGAATAAAAATCTAGATCAAAAAGATCAGATTTCAAGTTTCATTTTACTTCAGAATTCTATAGAATTCATATAAATGCACTGTTGAGCCCTATTATTTTAAGTAATTTGATTTACTAAATTATGTGATATAAACTAAAAAAATCCCCAAATTTGCTTCATAATGCTTTTTTTTAACCTTAAATTCTGTTTTGAATTCACAGAGTTTCAAGTTTCTTTAGTTACAGAGCAAGTAAAAATCCAATAAATTCATAAGAAACATCTTATGGACAATTACCTAATTAAAATTCCTGAAGCAGTATGGGTGTTTTTACGGTACTTACCCTAATATTTGCCCATTGCACACATGTACACTAATCAGCTTTCATTTGATTCCGTAGTTACTCTCTTTTTGAGGGCTACAAATTGAGGAAATAATATTGTTAAACTTCTTTACACATCAAAATATCCTATATTCCCATGATTTGTGCATTTCTCTTCTCTACCTTGATAAGGATTTAAAAATTGACAGGCCTGTACATGGCATGGTGATTGGCAAAGAGTGCTGTATGAAAGACTGTGTGCTGCTTAGAGCTGAGACAACCATTTGTTTCAAAATGTTCTAGAGAATGATTGCTCACTGACATAATGTAAGTTAACTAAAGAAAACATCAAACAGAGTTGAACAACAAAGTTGTATAGTGATAGTGATTTAAGGGAAATTCGATGTATTTAACACAGTGCCCTGTGTTGCAGAGTGCAATAATAGACACTTTAAAAAGCTTTCTTCCCTATTTTTCTAACAGTACCATAAAAAATCAGTTACAATTCATCATTCCAAAGAGTCGACCCTAGGACTTTATAGAAGCACAAGTAATTAAAAAGAAAGGATATGTTATAGAAATAATAAAATTCCAGTATAAAGGTCAAGCTATGTGAAGTATAAGGCTTTTATTAAAGAACCTCTAGCTCTGACCTAGAGACCCTCAAAATCATTATGATCATCCCTACCTCTGTTAAAATTAAATGGTTAGGTCAAGAAACATATTTTAATATCTTCAGCATAACCTTTATTGAGAATGCACTCTTGAAAGATCAGATTATAGCAGTATCATGGGGATATTTGTATAGAATAGCAGTATTTATGAATAGCAACTGCACCCAGCCTATCTTTTATTTATTTTACTCTTCCTTGTACCTTTGGTTCTGTACTTTTAAAAACAATTTGGGGCAATATTTAGTTTAGTCTTAGTCTAAAAATTAATTTTAAAAAAACCACTCTGAAGTAACATTTTATATATTGTTAGAGTAGATAGCAGTTCCAACTTTATCACACAGAATATTACAAAATCTTGTAAAAATCACAATAACTGTACCAAAGAGCACCTGTCTTAGACAGCAGATGATAAGTTAATGAGCCCAAAAGATATTAAATAATAGTGGGACAAGTATGGACAGCAATTGCTCAGTGACCATTCATAATTGATCTACAAAATGGCATGTGACAAAAATTAAAAGGGATACAAATTTGTATTTGAAAAGAACAAAAATGAAACAGTTCTTTGAGTACAAAGGACAACACATTGACAGCATACTGTGATGTATTTGAAATGATTTTACTGCCTTCTAATGTCAACTCTTGTGCAAAGTGTGTTCAGACATTTTTCTTAGCCATTATTTTAACTTTGCTTATTTCACAGTAGAAGGCAAGGTAAAAATGTTTGCAATACAGGCTGTAAAAAATAAAACACTTGTTACAGGGAAGTGTCATTCAAACATGGAAGATGATGAATGTGATGGAAGAAAATAGATAAGTGAAGAACTGAATTTGTACTCACTTTTTTGTTAAGCTCCTGGAAAAACAATATTGTTTAGGAGGCCAGATGGATGCCATTGAAGCACACACTAATCTCTAATGGATGGGGAAAACTCAAGGCTGAGAACTTTTGAGCATTGACTAAAAGGTTCAATAGGTAATGAAATCAATGGGAAATTCATGTCTCATTTTCAGAACAGGATTTGAAGACTACTTTAAATGCACTTTTCAACTGTGTATGTGAAGCATTTATATAGTGCAGAATCAGTCTTTCCATGTTTTCCTGCAGACCTTCCAGGCAGAGATAAGAACATCATTCCCTATTTTCCCCTTCTCTGAATCTGCTTCATTCTTCCATTCCATTCATAGAAGCTTTTTATTAACCATAACCTCGAATTTTTTCTATTTTTTATCTCCATTGCTTAGTGTATTCACTAACAGATGAG
Organism: Illadopsis cleaveri; assembly: GCA_013399915.1. Classification (NCBI taxonomy): domain Eukaryota; kingdom Metazoa; phylum Chordata; class Aves; order Passeriformes; family Timaliidae; genus Illadopsis; species Illadopsis cleaveri. Next base: position 340,120 of record VXBB01002550.1, read on the forward strand.
CATTTATTTTTATAGAGCCTGCATGCAAAAATAACATTAAAAATATTTCAAAGTTATATGCAGAAGTGAGAGTGTGGCAGAAATAAGCTGCCCATGCAACCCCAACTGATTTATCCTGAGAATATGCATTTTGATACATGCTTTCATTACATGATAATTAACTCTTTTTTTTTCCATTGCACACCAGCCATTTCAGTTCTCAGAGTGGATGGTGTTTACTTAACGAACAGCTGTCCAATATTTACTTCATTGTTCAGTACATGGCCCCATTGTTCAGTGGATGGCCTCATGCCACGTTTGTTGCACACTATTCAAACCCTTCTCTAAGGGGCATTAATTAACCTCCACATGAGTCTTCTTTTATGATGCTAATCAGTATAATTTTGAAAGCTTTACAAATATTAATTATATCCACAGTATCCATGTGAGTTTTATGCACATCCTACAAACACCAGCCTGAAGCAGGAAGATTACACTTAATAGTATCCCACCTGACACACCTGGGGTTTGATTTACAACTCTCATTGACCTAAGTTGCAGTTGGGAGTCTTCAGCACATCTTCCAATATGTTTCCCCAGTCTGAATCTGGGTACCAAAAAATGAAATACATTCTGTTAGCAGCAGTCTATGCAAAGCTTGTTTTAAGTTACTTCTTCAGTAACATATCTAGAGCTGAGATGAGAATTCAGTGTCTAGAATTGCAGTCTTCATAACTTGGCTCTCCCTTTCTCTTACTGAAGTCTTTTACTCCAGCTTTATATTCCTTCCCAGTTCTGCAACAAATGGGTGATGAAGACAAGCTTATCTGTGGTACAAGCTCCAGAAAGATAATCTCCATCCTCTCATGGGGGCAGAGATCTTAGAGGTAAATATTTGGACCGCTAATTAAAAGTTGCCATGATTCACAGGCAAACTTTTAAAGCAGAATTCCCTACATTTTGATGCCGAGAATTTTAAATGTTCGTAATGTCTCATTTCACACTTCTAGTTTTCCCTGTTACTGATTCCATGCCCAGGTAATTGCTCAGCAGAGAAAGGCTTGGGAGTGCTGGTGGATGAGAGACTGGACATGGCCCAGCAATGTGTGCTGGCAGCCCAGAAAGCCAAACGTGTCCTGGGCTGCATTCCAAGCAGTGTGGGCAGCAGGTGAGGGGAATTCTGTCCCTCTAATCTCTGGTGAGAGCCCACCTGCAGTGCTGCATCCACCTTTGGGGTCCTCAACACAGGCAGGACATGGAGCTGTTGGAGCAAGTGCAGAGGAGGCCACCAAGCTGATCAGACAAAAGGCTTGAAAGAATTGTGATTTTTCAGCCTGGAGAAGAGAAGACTTAAGGGTGACTTAATTGTGGCCTTACAGTACCTTAAGGAAGCCTACAGGAAAGAAGGGACAAGACAATTTACAAGGTCATGTAGTGACAGGACAAGGGGGAATGGGTTCAAATTAAAAGAGAGTAGCTTTACATTAGATATTAGGAACAAATTCTTTACTGTGAGGATGGTGAGGACCTGCCTGGCACAAGTTGCCCAGAGGACCTGTGGATGTCCCATCCCTGGGAGTGTTCAAGACCAGGCTGGATGAGGCTCTAAGCAACCAAGTCTAGTGGAACGAGACCCTGCCCATGGCAGTGGCCTGGAACTAGATGGTCCTGAAGGCCCCATTCCAAGTCAAACCATTCCATGACTCTATGATTCTCTGAATTTCCTCTCTAGTTTTCTGTTTTCCTTTAGTTCTCCCTTACATCCCTGAGTTCTTGTTTCTTTAGACATATTGTTTCAGCCCAGCCCTTTTCTTTCTCAAATTTAGCTTTTGTTTCTATTGTATCTGAGCACAATTCCTTCTTTACATTTTTTTGACAGAACAAGGTTTATAGCTGAAAATAGATTATTGTCATAAAGAATATTATAAAGAATATAATTGCTGCTCTCATTTTAATGACCATATAAGTCATAAAGTCCACTTTTTTTTTCTACCACTGTGAGTTGAGGCATGCTTAGTTCCTTGGTGAGGGATGATGCCGACTGAGTAGAGAAAGATCTATGGACAATAAGATACCTGAGGATGCGTTGGAGCTTTTAATCCATAAAACTTAAGGTTTCTTACCTGCATCTTCACTGAAGCATGAAAATAACCACCAAGGGCATACCCTTTTTTTACAAACCAGCCCCCAGAAAATTTTAATTTCTCTTGCCCTAAGTATGGGGACACAGGCACATTTCAAAGCCTGGATTTCAAGAACTTCAAGGACATGGGCAAAAATTACTTTTTTTCCTTGCATCATTCCTAGAAATGGCAGAACTGTTTTGGCAGGAGCTTTCCAGAAAAGTACAGCCTGGGACAGCTACTTGGCATGGAAAACTTCAGTCAGAGCAGTTACAGTTTGGCACTATTCTAAGTAGAGAAAATCAAAGTTTCATAATAGGAAGTATTAGGTAATTTTAATAATAGGCAGTTCTATCACCTATAAAACCTTTAAACATAAAAAAATATTATTTGTGTAAACAAATATCAAGAAAAGTCCCTTTAAAAATGTCCTCATGAAATGAAAAGGAGTAAAAACAAACATACAAAAATGTGAAATATCACATCCTGACTCTGAAAAATAAAGACACATATACTTCTCCACCTTAACACAGCATGTGTCTTGAGCTTTCTTCACCTCAGTCCAAAAACAGAAGAACAAAAAACATAGCTTTAATCTGCCAGAAAAATTTTTAAAAAGTAAATATTAAGTTAGAGTCCTTAAGCTTCCTTGCTTCCCTGTATTAAAGTATGGCTAGCCTAGGGCCTAACTTCTGATATTTCTATGGCTCCTTTAATTTAGCTTAATGAATTTGCAAATAATGTATTTCCTTTGCTATGTACTGCAATCTGGGGAAGCCTCTTTTTTCACGTCTCTCTCATTTTTCCATTCTTTCAATAAAAAATTGATTGCTCTTGATTCCAGTCTCATGGGCCAGGATTTACTTCAAAATTTTAAAATGTCTTTCACTGACTTTTGAACAAATTTATTACAAAACACTGTCCTGGAATTAAATACACCAGTGATATTCAAGGAATACCAATTGAGAGTGTTTAAGACAGTTGAAAATCACATTTATTCAATAGTTCCTACTTTTTAAAGTCAAAGAGGGTTTTATTACTGCCTAATCAGTCTTGCATAACATTCTATAAATATTCCACAATAATTTCCGGATTATTCATATAATTTTTTTTACTTGCTAGAGAACATGATTCAGAATCATATTCACTCTGGATGTAAAATCTTCATGTAATGGTAAATAATACCTCATCTTTGGAACAGCAGGTTTAGTCATGAAAAACAGACAATCCAGCACCAGCCCCGCATCGAAAGAAAACCTACCACGTCTGTTCTGTTGTACTGAGGGCAGCAAAGGATTGACTTGAATAAAAGTGATCACAGATTGTGTGGATAGTTAAGAATTCATATCAACCAGCAGAAAATCCCTGGGATAAAAAGAGCTATCTAAATTAAAGGGTTATATAGATATATATGATACAATATTACTAGTATGTATTGCTTCTATTGTTTACCATAATCCTAGGCAGTAAACTCACAGGACCTTGCAGGTTTAAATAAAATGCAAGAATGAACTGACTGAAGGATACATTTTAATAGCCCTCTGTCAGAGAGAGTTAACACACTTGCACTTCTAACAACAGCATTTTTATTAAATCTTTATTATGTTGTATTAAAAAAAGTCCCCTTAGCCCTCAGGTAGTTGGTCGAAGCTGAGTTTTCAAATGAAATATTTATGAAGTTCTTTGTTTAGAAGTTTAATTGTATCTTTAAATGACTTTCATATGTTTATATGCTTTACCATCCAATATAAATGCCATATGATGCTCTATCATACTGTCCGGAATAGTCATTATACATTTCACCATCACAACTGTTACATAACAATAAGCAGAAAAAAAGGACAAAAGGATAACTAAGTTAAACCAGATCTTATACATACTTATTTTGTTGGTAACACAGATTGTATCTCCAGCAAAATGTGTTTCTCATCATGTAACATAGCATAATGCTGTAATACTTTCCATATTTAAACTTTTGGTCAATGCATAATACTATAAAAGATACTAAAATGTACACTGCACTGACCTTTCTATTTCTCTGCCATGGGCAGGGGGAAGGAGAAGACTCTTATGAGAATGGGGCTAGAAGACCTAGGAAGGAGAAGACTTTAGGAGTACTCTTTAAATGGAATTCAGTTTTGCTTTTATAAGAGCTCTGAAGATCTATCAGTCCTGTGAAACAATATTTAAGGAAAAGCATGGCTTAGAAGCTTTATTATCTTTCCAATAAATTAATGACAATTTAAAAAACCCTTACTGCATTTATCAGCTAAAAGGACATTTTCTAAACTGAAAGTACATTAAAGATCTGTGTCATTTAATGTGAAAGTAGTGCTGCATTAAATCTCACCCCACTGTTTTCAAAAATGCTATTCAGGTGTCTTCTATAGAGCAGATTTTGGACATCTCGTCCAGGCAGTCTTTACCACTAGTCTTCAAAAGGTCTAGGCCAGTTAGATGACATGATGGGAAATCCCAAATAAAAGTGTCCACAGCTTTATTCATGGAAGACATGCACCCATCCACCTCTGCAGCCCTTTTCTGACCCACAGTTAGGGAGTGAGATCATGAAACCAGCTCAATTTATTGTGAAAAGTGACACCCTTCTCCATGCCTTGGGCAGGCTGGAGAGTCAGCACAAGCTGAAAGCAAAGGAAAAAAAAAAATATATGAGAGAAATTCAAAGGAGTAAGAGAAGATTGTAAGTTCATTGCTTGTAGTTACCAGAAAGGATGGAGAAGGATATGACATCTGTGGTTTATATTAGCCATACATTACTATTATGTAATCACAGGTTTTAATACAGTGTTAGCTCATAGCACTACTTGAACACACTCTGCAGATTTCATATTTGTTGTTCAAGTACTACATTAAAACCCTTTGAGGAGAGTATCAGTTCACAGCTCATGAAAACCAGTCCTTTTGCAAAGCTGGCATAAAAAATCTCCTGTTGATCAAGAGGGCTGTCACTGCATGACTGAGGAGCATGCCCTTTCTAAAATAGCAAGTACTGTCTTGCTAAATTTGTCCTCTTGATGACAAGTCTCATTGTAACAAACGGCCCCTAAGAGCTGTCTTTTCCTTATAAAGGAACGTAGTCCAGTTATTATACTAACAGCCAACAACTTCTGAGAAATAATCTCACTTATTATTTAAGGTAGAAACCAGTGTTTTCCTATACCATACATTAGAATGAACTCTATGTGCAACAGGAAAAACTCTGGAAAGTACCTGTGGGGACTATTGATTTCAGAAGCTTTTTTTTAAAGCTGTTGGTATTCTATAGAAAAGATCAGCTGCAAGAACTGACAATTTTGCAAGTTTTTGTATAACTGCTCCAGCAATCATGTACATAACTTTGAAGTCCTATGTGTTAACTGCACCAGCCAAAAATTGATGGAACTCTTCTCATCAACATGCCTATCTTGAAAAGACAAAGTTATTGCAAGATATGATCAAACATGGCAACCTTTTAATTCACATCAAAAAAACTAACTGCAAGGTTTTTCCAATATTTTATAGTGTAAACATAATTTTATGCTAAAATTTTACACCCAATTGACAATAGTATTTCACCAATTTCAGTAACTAGTTAGTTAAATGTATCACACACAATTTTTTTTTCCTACTTTGTTCTCATACAAAGGCTGGATTTTATTCCAGTCTCATTGATATAATTCTATTTACTTCACAGTCATTACTTATTAACACCAATGGGAAGAGAAATAGAGCCATTAAATCCATTTCTCCTTTTTTCCTTGATGCAACCTGATGCTTTTTGGTTTACCATGGAATGGCTGCATGGTGAGAGAGACAGATTTGCTTGTGTTTTTAATAATGTGTTCACTTCAAAGAGAGTCAATATTTGCCCTGCCTAGTTTGACCAGCTTCACTATAAAAATCCTTATTTTTGCTTTAAAAAATTTGGAGGTGGTAAAGAACACATCCATTAGGACTTGCTGTCATTTGGGAAATGTGACTGAAAGGAATATCCCTTTTTGTCAGATGGAATTATATTATTCAATTTCTTTTGTGAAGTGAGCAAGTTCTGCCCTAAAACTAAATAAAGCCCTTTACATCCACTGACATGTCATCCAAGAACATGATGCTTAAAACCCTTCAACTCTCCATGTCAGACTTCATGAGCCTTTCACCTCAGTTTTTTCTTGGGCAGCACTATCCAGAAGTTGTCCTTTCTGTGTATTCATCCCTCTCTGATGGGTGTCACTTGACAGCAAGTGGTACCCCCTGCCTGTTTCTGCCCTGAATAATCTTGGTGCTTCCAGTACATCTCACAAGAACTTAATTCCACTTATTGTGCTGGACTTATCTGCTTTCTGGAAAATGCTTACCAGAACAGTACATGCTATTCCAGACCAGGTCTTATCAGAGAGCTGAATCAGGACAAATAGCCTATCTTTATGGAAGAACTGTTTTGGAAGTATTTCAATTGAAATTTAATGGAAATACCATTAAGCTTTGTTTGGCTTTGTAAAAGGTGATACAAAATACTCTGAATCAGCGCAGCTGAAAAAATACAATCTTCACTGATGCTCACTGAGAAAAAAATTTTCCCTTTTGAGAGGACTTGGTTAATTACTTTGCTTACTTGTGACCAAAATTGAAAAGAAAAGCAAAAAGCTCTGTCATTACTCATTATGCATGTAATTTATCACAGAACACAGTTCTGTCCCTCTGCTTATTAAGCTCTCCCAGACATTCTTTTGTGTTCTGGGCTTCTGAAAAAGCCTAAAATAAAACTGATGTTACCTAACTGAATCACTTCAGTCTTCTGCAAACCTCACTGATGCTTTCTCACTGGTACATTGAAGATGATTTAGGATTTTAAATGTTTAATGGCCTGCATGGAAAAAAACAACTTAATCATCCATGAAAAAAAAAAAAATTAACTGTTTTCACTTCTTGTATTTTATTATGCTGAGACAGGAGTCTGCTGAGCCCTGTTGACCCCTCCAGTGCAACATTCTTTTAGTGAAAATGGCATGTAAGGATGAGCAAGAGTGCCATACAAAAACATGGAGGACCACTTTGAGTTTGATTTCTTTCTCCTTTTCTGACTGATGTCTCCTTTGAGGAGTTCTTGTGGGCATTAGCCAGCACAGTTGCAGTACTCTGCTGCCCCAACAGTGTGGGTTGTGTTGGTATTAGCTCAAGAGATAAAGGCCAGTTGTCTGATGATCCTTGAAAAGCATTTGAAGGGAGTCAGCTCCAGCAGTTAGCCAGGAGTGACAGACAAGAACAGCCTGCAAGCATTTCTCAAAGGAGAGATCAGTCAGAGAAGCAGCCTGCAGCTGTAGAGCAGGGAGGTGCTCTGTTACTGCTCTTGCTATTTTTCTTTTTTCTTTCCTTTGAATAAAGTAGATTATTATTCTTTTAAGTAAATCAGGCTCACCCATGTTAGTCCGTGGTTGAGCTCTGAGCATTAAGTTAGAGCACTGTGCTGAAAGTAAGGCCGTGATTTTCAAAAAGCCTAAGGATTTGGGCAGACATAACTCAGTTAGAGCTGGGATATTTTATGTTGGCACCTTCTGAGTGATTTTCACAGTGGTGCAGATGAAACACTCCAAGTTTGCAGAGAGACCTATTCAATAGCTGAACCACATTCCCATTTCCCTGCACTGCTGCTTCTCCCATGTACTGCAGAGAATAAAGAGAAGGATCAGGCTGTGCTGTATCAGGTAATGTTCTTCACTCTCTTCCTTCTCCCTCAGTTTCTTCTGTGCCATTGCAAGAGTGAGAGGGAATGTATTCCCAACTCCACATCCAGGCTGGAACAGTCACATCCCAGTTTTTGCCCATGGTAGATAGGAAACATGCCATGATAAATCATGGGGTCACAGGCTGAGATCATGCCTGCAGACATGTTCAAACAGATTTATGGGCTTTCCTCACCTGGACATTCCCTACCACCCCAGGGAAGCTTTGCTCCACAGCTCAGTCCCACCAAGCTGCAGCACTCAGTAAATTCGTGGACACAATTCATGGAGCAGGAGTGTTGATCTGCTAGAGGGTAGGAGGGGTCTGCAGACAGATCTAAAAAGGCTGGATCTATGGGCCAAGACCACTGGTATGAGGTTAAACAAGACCAAGTACCAGTCCTGCACTTTGGCCACAAAATCCCCTGCATCATTACAGGCTGGGGACAGAGTGGCTGAAAAGGTGCCAGGAGGAAAAGGACCTGAGGGTGCTGGTTGAAAGCAGCTGTACAGTGTGTGCCCAAGTGGCCGAGAAGGCCAATGGCATCCTGGCCTGTACCAGGAATAGAATGGCCAGCAGGAGCAGGAAAAAGATTCTCTCCCTGTACTTGGCACTGGTGAGAAGCATTTGGAGTGCTGTGTCCAGTTCTAGGCCACTCACTTCAGGAAGGACATTGAGGTACAGGACTGAGTCCAGAGAAGGGCAATGGAGCTGGTGAAGGATCTTGAGCACAAGTCTGATGAAGAGCAGCTGAGGGAGTTGGCGGTATTCAGCCTGGAGGAAAGGAGGCTCGGGGGGAACCTTATTGCACTCTACAACTTTCTGAAAGAAGGTGGTAGTCTGATAGGGGTCAGCCTCTTCTCCAGGTAACCAGCAACAGGATGAGAAAACATGGCCTCAGGCTGTGCCAGGAGACATTTAGGTTGGACATTAGGAGGAATTTTCTCACTTTGGTTAGGCATTGGAACAGGCTGCCCAGGAAGGTGATGGAGTCACCATCCCTGGAGGTGCTTAATGAAAAACAGGACTTTAGTGCCATGGTTTAGTTGTGCTGGGTCATAGGTTGGACTTGATGATCTCAGAGGTCTTTTCCAACCTAAATGATTCTATGACTGTGTGACACATCACACGCATTGGACTGTAGTTTCCTTAGGAAGAGTTTTGCATGAAGAATGCTGGAACAAGAAAGTAGTGGTATCAGATATTGGAGAACTGCTATTAATAGAAATAAAAAAAAAATGTAAACATAGGTGGCTTGAATTTACAGTGTCTCTGCCCATTGTAAGAACTTTTCCTCCATATAGGCACCATAGGCTCCCCATAGAAGGTAACAGCCAGCAACAGCAATTCAGCTTCTAGTTTTTTAGCAGAATGGCAATGAACTTTCTTAGCTAAACCTTTGGTGTCATTTTGGCAAGCCCCAAAGTCCTCTCCTGCCCCCAAAGCCTTAATCTTTTTATCTGGGAGAAAAAACCAAAAATTAGAAAGGAATAAGTTTTTCTGATGGGCTTGTGCAGTTAAAAATCATAAACAGTAAAGAAATCTACATGCTAAGGTTCCAACAGAAACAGAGACTTGGCTGACTTCTGTAATCTGAATTTTGCATTAATTAAGTGTTTTGAATTTGATTAGAATAAACTAGCCATCTCATTTGGTCCAGCATCAGCCCCTTTCCAGACATTTTAAAAAACATATACAAGATGATCCAGGATTCTAGCTATTATAATGAGAAGGGAAAGAGGATGGGGAGATGAAGGCAGAAAGATAAGCAGGAAGCAGACAGAAAAAAATCAGTTTTCATCTGCCTAGGACTTGCATTTTGATTGAATATCTGTTTTACCTTGTGAGACCCACACAGACAACACTCCTATATTAATCCTAAATTCACATATTTTATATATGTATTTTTTTTTATTGGACCGTAATTATTTTCTGAAACTAAGAAACATGAAATAAACATGGTAACAATTATTGGTGCTTTGTTCCTGCTTTTGTTGGACCTTGGAGAGGCACTTGACAACCCAGACCGGGGCTACTTTGACAATGTTTGAAGAACCAGTTCAGCCATAGGTTGATGTCAGCTCCACTAATCAGAGCTCTCTCAGCAGATAACTGTATTCATATGTTGCACTGCACTGCTCAGATGTGCGTGGCAAGCTCCACCCGTCACACAGGCTACTCAACATCAGCTTTCTTTTCAAGACAATTTACCTTGAGACTATTCATTCAGCTGTGGTGTCACTAATTTTTCCTTTAAACACGCCTTCACCAATTCCTGATAACACACATAGAAGTGTGACTATCCGGATGCCACTGGGATCCATCCAGAGGGATCTGACAGGCTTGAGAGGTGACCCAGTGCAAATCTCACACTCATCAAAACCAAGAGCAAGGTCCTGCACATGGATCAAGGCAGGCCCAAGTACAAATACAGCAGGGTTAAGAATGGATTGAAAGCAGCCCCGAGGAGAAGCTCTTTGGGGAGCTGGTGGATGACAGACACAAATGACCCAGCAATGTGGGCTTGCAGCCCAGAAATCCAAACACATCCTGCTGCACCAAAAGAAGAATTCTGGGAATTGATTCTGCCCCTCTACTCTTCTTTCCTGAGACCATACCAGGAACACTGAATCTAATTCTGGGGTCTCCAGTGTAGGAAGGACATGGATCTGAGACAGCGTGTCCAGAGGAGGTGCTCAGAGGACAGGAGCACCTCTGCTATGAAGACAGGATAAGCCAGTCAGGGCTGTTCAGTCTGGGGAAGAGAAGGCTCTGGGGAAACATTGCTGTGGCCTTCCAGTGCCTAAAAGGGACTATGAGAGATGGAGAGACTTTTCACAATGGCATGAAGCAACAGGACAAGGGAGAATGTGTTCAAACTGAAAAGACGGTGGGTTAAGATTAGATAGTAGAAAGAAATTCTTCACTAATTGGGTGGTGGACACTGGAAGAGGTTGCCCAGAGAAGCTGTGGATTGCCCCATCCCTGCACATGTTCTAGGCCAGGCTGGATGGGCCCTTCAGCAACCTGGTCTAGTGGAAGGTGTCCCTGCCCATGGCCAGAGGCTGAAACCAAATGACCTTTAAGGTCCATTTCAACTCAAACCATTTTATGATTCTATGTCTGCTTCACTCAGTGTGAAACCTTGGAGAAGAGTTCATTGTTACACCATCACAGCCTTGTAAGTAAAGCTCAGGAGCAGAAGGAACAGACCTGGAGTTCAGTTCCTCATTCAGCTACAAGGAGCCTGAATCCCCAGCTCCCATTTCCCAGCATGCTGAACTGCAGGCTATCCACCACTCTTTGTTTGTGCAAACATGTGAGCATGCACACAGAGAGAGGAAGGGAAGAAGGTGTTGAAATCTGTTCTGTGACACAGCCAAGAATTCAAGATTCATGGGGCCAGACAGACACTTAACCAAGTCTGATTGTGTAATCTGCCCAGCAACCCAGTCTTGGGAAGTAGAAGCAGTAGCTGCTGATTTGAATCCCCCATTTTCTCCCTTGACTTTGTATTTTAAGTGTAGCTGTGACTGTTATACTCCATGTTGGATTTACCTATGCACCAGTCAGCTCAGGCATCACGTTATTTTCTTGTATAAAAGATATACAGCCTTCTGAGGACATGCTTTCAAAACATTCAGCTGCAGAAAAAGGTGCCTTAAAGCACATACCGCAGCCAAACTGTAGACACTTTAAGATTTTACCAGAATATTTTGGACCTCATAATAATCCCAGTTATTATTCTTGGATTTAGGTTTTTCACATCAGTTGTGTTCTGGGCAACTTTGTATTATTCTGGATCTCATCTTAGACATCCACAATACAACTGATCTTTAGCTCCTGCTATTAATTCCTGCAGCACACCAGTGCTTTAGGTTTTCTATTGAGCTGAGCAGAGACATGTCTGAACTGAGTCCAGTAGTTTCATTACTGTGTCACTTAGGATGTATGCATTTCTGTTCAGGAATTTGAACATTGATAGAAAAATGGGGTATGTTGAAATATTTTCTGTTCTTTTGATCATCTAGAATATTTTTCCAAGCGCTATATGTTTGAAGAGCACTTTTATGCTAAAAATTGCTGCTTTTTGTTGTTTTTTAATCCCAGCCTGGAACTAAGTACCACGCAGCTGCTCTCTCCCTGCTCCTCCTACATAGAGGTGAATCAGAAAGGGGTAAAATCTGTGGGTTGAGAACAGTTTCATAACTGAACTAAAAATATTATATAACAATAATAAAACCAACAATAAATAATAATTTTAATTAAAAGAGACACAATAAAGAAAGGGAGAGAAATAAAACCCAAGGGAAACAAGTGATGCTCAATACAATTTCCCCCCACATACTGATCAATGCTCAGCCTATCCCTGAGTAGTGATTGGCAGTTCCCAGCCAACTCCCCCCAGTTTATGCACCAGGCGTGACGTTCCTTGGTATGGAATATCCCTTTGGCCACTCTGGGACAGCTGTCCTGGCCATGCTGCCTCTGACTTCTTGTGCACCTCCTCACTGGCAGAGCATGAGACGCTGAAAAGTTCTTGACTTTGGGTAAGCACTACTTAGCAACAACTACAACATCAGTGTGTTGTTGACATTATTCTCATGCTAAATCCAAAAAACACAGCACTGAATGAGCTAAGAGGAAAAAAATTAACTCTATCCCAGCCAAAACCAGAACACATTTTCAATGCAGAAGTGAAACAGAGAATCTGTAGTTTTAATTTCAAATAAATAATGAAAGGGTGTGTTGTCAAAAAATTGTCATTCAGTTGCATTAGGATCTTAGTCATGGAGTTTTATCACTTGAAGATTCATCTCACAGGAAGTAAAAGAGAGGAGGATAAAGCAGGAGAAATAGAGTATGCTGAGCAGAAACTCATAATAACATCTCTGTTGATTCACCAAGTTGCCACCTTTACCCCTTCATATAGTGTTGTGATAGTGGCAGAAGAAACAAGGTTTCACCAAGATTTCTGACTCAGCCATGTCTCTTTCTCCTCTGCATGGACCTGGAGCCTTGAACCAAAGTCCATGGTCCCAGGAACTTCAAAGACTAGGTGCAGTTTAGCTTTTACTATTTCATTTAATAACATACGTATATTTCTATAACACCATGGCTATGACGTGCCATGATCCTAACTACAGTTCTTGTCCTGGCCCAAGGCTCACATATCAGCAAAGTTATGTTTTCTTCAGTGAGCCTTACTTGGGTATATCTCACTTGGAATTTTTTGCTTGCAAGACAAAGCTCACAACCACAGTTCTTTATTTACCTGTATTAAGTTACTTGTCTTGTTGCTACAAAATGAGGAAAATTGGTATCAGTCAGTTTTAAATGGCTTGTTTTAAAATTGTAACAGACCACAGAAAGGTTTTTGAACCTTCTGTTTATAGCAATTAACAGGAGTTTTGTTTCCACCCAGTATTTTCCATGACGTGTACAAAACACCACTAGTGAGAAAGCTCAAGTGCCCAGATCACTGTTTGCCATGATGACCAAAATTACTTTACCGTTTCCCTGTGCTTCCTGTCTCCCCACAACTATTTGTTGTCTCTTGGCTTATAACCAGACTGTAAATTCCTCTAGGTTTCTTCTCCTTTGTTTTTTACAGCACTCAGCACAACAGGATCCCAAGGATCTGAAATATTTCAGTAATACTGCAACTAATAATGAAATCATTGGGGTTTAGTCCAGTGTGATTTAGTTGCCAATCTGTAAGGACAGGGAAAGAAAAGAATTATTTTTAGAGTTCATCTTTTCCACCTCCTCTCAATATTGTTCACCCAGTTCCTATTACTGGTGTTGGGTTGACTACATGGTTGGTCCAGCAGTACAATTCCTCCAGCAAAGTTCTTTGCCTGCTGTACAAAGCTGAGCTCAATGGGCATTGTTATCAGGAATGACATGGGATATCCTCTAGTTATGTTTGTACATTTTTTTTACTATTTACTTAGTTGAGAATACCCATTCATAATAAATCAACTGCAAGCCACACCCAAAGATCCTCTTCAATACCAAAAGTATGAGATTACATCCACTGTCTGAAAAGAAAGCATCTCTTAACTAGGAGCAGATTTCCTCATGGAATACCAGAGAACAAGTTAAATTACTTCCTCTCTTCTACTACAATGAAAATGTCTCACTTCCAAGATTTCAAGTGGCCAGTGCCTGGGAGGAGAGAATCTAGAAAAGTTCTAGGTTACACTGAGAAGGAAGAAAAGGCAGGTACAACATCTATGTAATATAACCATGCTCTTCCCACTCTCCCACTGCTCATATTAGACAAAAATATTACTGGGAAAGGTATTTGGAGTGGCTGCTGTGAAGGAAAATGAGAAGAAAGCAGGGATGATGCAATATTTTGTCAATTAGATGAAGAAACAGGAAGGGATTTTGAAGTTACAATGAAGAAAGTAGAGACAATAATCAAAAGAGAATTTTAAAAAGAAGAAAAATAACATGCATCATGTGAATATAGACACTGGTGAGCAGGTGCTATTGCAGGTGCTGGCAGGTGAGAAGGAAAGTGAGTACTTACGTTTTGGTTGGTCCTGCTGTGAGGATGAAACGTTTCACTGAATGTGTAAAAAACCAAAGTGGGTCAAAGAGAGGGAGCAG
>VXBB01002551.1:0-5000 GCA_013399915.1 Illadopsis cleaveri
AGCCTCTTCAGGCACTGGAAGGAATTCTAATGTCTCTCTAGATATTTCCCTTCTCCAGGTGAGCACCCCCAGCTCTCCCAGCCTGGCTCAAGACCTTGGAGCAGCTCCGTGGCCTCCTCTGGGCTCACTCCAACACGTCCATGACCTTCTGATGTTGGGGACCCCAGAGCTGAGCACAGTGTGAACATCAGATGAGCGTCCGCAAGCCTCCAGAGCCTTATGAGACTCCCACATCCTGTACCCTACTCCTGCCTTATCAGGAGTTCATCCTCATCTCCTTCCCCGGACACAACAGTGCTGTCACTGAAATTCTGCTTCCTACCCTGCTAGCCTTCTCTGGAGATGATCCCAGAGTTAGGAAGTAACCCCCTGATGGAGATCAAAAATCCAATTTTTTCTTATAACAGCCTGCACTTTTCCCCTTCATATTTGTCTTCAGACACAACGATGCACCCATTGGAGTAATTACGTTTAAATACTAATAATCTCTGAAGTTCTTCCATAAACCCAACATCCATCTAGCAGAGGTTTATTCTTCTTATTGATATCCCCAAGAAACATAAAGTGTCTTAAGGGATGAGTCCCTTGATACTTTTCCATGTAAAGATTTTAAATGGATGGAATAATTATTGAAAAAAATCCAAAATTCATACATGGATGTGTAACATTAAAAAAGAAATGCTCAATTAAGTTTGTGATGTGTTTATTCAGTTTTTTAAACTTTTTACAAATTCTTTTTTTTTTTTAAACATTCCCAGAGATTTTGGATTCCCTGATATAAACAACAGCTTGATGTAAACTTCCATGCATTTGAGCCCTTCTGTGAATAGTTGTGGTTGTCAAGTCACTTTTTGGTAACTGTGAGTGTGAATCAAATACAAAACAAGGTAAGTGAAAAAAAAGAATAAATAATTGCAGCAGTAAAATTCATATTTGCTAATCATGTTAATAATCAGACTTAATCTGATCTTCATCAGCATCTCAACCTTTTCTGACCACTAGTACAAGAAATTTTAATTTATTGTATGTTGTGGGACACTGGTGGGCACACCAAAAACTCTTCCCATGATCCCAGAGCTCCTTTGTCTGTTCAACTCTTACTCAGAAGTCACTCCAAATTTTATTTTACCCCTTCTTCTGACCCCGAATCTGAGAGTACAAAACCATGTAGGCATTATTAAACACCCCTAACTTAGTTCCAAAGTTCTGCTGTATCAAGTTGCACCAGATCTGACCCTGCCTGTGAAGTAACAATCTGTTTTTATCCCACGTTATCCCAGCTTGGAAGCAGTCCTTACCCCGATGTTCAACACGCCCAATGTTCACCGGCACTCAAGTCACAGGCCTGCATATTTCTGTGCCTGTGTATGTGTTTGCATCTGCAATTTCCCAATATTCCTGGCTACTGCTCTGTGAGCCATTGAATTGCTCAGTGCTGCATGTAATAAAACACTGAAGGCATCTGGGTTTTTTTGGACACGTCTTGGCAGGAAAGCCGGGCTCGAAGTGTTGGATTCTCTTCACGCAGTTTGGAGACCAGCATGTTTCCAGTGGAGCTGGAAACCTGTAACCACTCATATGCTCTGCTGGGTAATTTGTTAGAGTTTAGGACTGTTTGGATTTGTTTTCAAGTTGGAAAAAGAAATTTAAGGGGGTAACCTAAGAAAGAACAGATGCTAACACTGGAATATTAGAGCTATGGGTTCTTATCGCAGTTTGGGGAGCTGTCTAACAGTCCTTTTTGGACAAAATTTGGCCTGAAAGTGGCATGAAAGCAAGTGTGTTAAATATTGTGAAAGCAGCTGCCCTCTGCACTCCTCTGACTTGTGAAATCCCGTTCCTCTGGTGTCTCAAATGGCTCCATTCTGGCTCCCCATCCACTGCTCCCAACATTCTGCCTGGGCTGCCTTCAGCAGAAAGGTGTTGGCACTTGGCCACTGTCCAGCAGGACATGTTGGACATTTCAGGGTTTTAAGCATCTCAATCTATTGTGTGTTTTCCATTCTTGAGGAAAGCAGGAAAATCCAGGAGACATTATTGTGGTATGAAATATAAAATGCAGATCCAGATGATAGAATCACAGGAAGGGACCTTGAAAATCATCTAATTCCAACCCCTGCCATGGACAGAACCACCTTCCACTATCCCAGGGTGCTCCAAGCCCAACCTGGCCTTGAACATTTCCAGGAATGGAGCAACCACAGCTTTCCTGGCCTGTGCCAAGGCCCCACAGTAAAAAAAAATAATTCCTAATATCCCATCTAAACCTGTCACTTTGAAGCTATTCCCTGTTGTCCTGGCACCATAAGCTCTTGGAAAAAGTCTCTCTGATTCTTTCCTGTGGTTTTCCCTCAGGTACTGGAAGGTCACAATCATGTTCTGTATTTTGTACCGAGAGCAGACAAGAACCTTGCACCATTTTGCACCACTGCCTATTTGTTTGGTTTATCCCCAAAATGCCTTGGAGTGGTTTTTGGGTTATTCCCATGGAAGTGGCTCACCAGGAGAGGCTGCCCAAGCTGCAGGTGAGGGGTCAGCAGGAGAGCTGGGATTTCTTCAACACAGCCAGCCCCAGCTGAACCTGCAGCACAGCACTTCTGGATTCCAGAGCTGGAGCAAGTGGGCAAGGAAAAGACCCCCAAAGTGGCCTTCAACTATATCAGCATCTGATTGCAATTTCTGATTGCAATTTCTTCCTTTTTTACACAATTTTCCATCTGTCTGGGTAACCAAAGCCATGCAGATGACTGGAAGGAAATGCCAATTCTTTTTACTTTTGTTGAAATGACTTTCACCCTTCTGCTATCGTATTCTCTGCTACATTTAATTTGTTTTGGTTTAGCACATTTTAGCTGAGCAAACAATTTGTATGTTATGACTCGAGCCCATTTTAGAATTGTTCAAGATTTTTTTTTTCCCTTTTTCACAGCTTTTTTTCTAACCTGTCTGTATTCAGCTCACACGCTGGGTTGTATTTAAACAGAAGATCAACTGATAATTGCAACACCACTGCTGGCGTCGCTGGAGTGATGAGGCTGCCAGCATTTCCAGGTTGAATTTTGGCACCCGACATTGCAGCCTGGAAGCCAATTTTATTAAAATGAGTAGAGGGAAAAATCTGTTTGGCCTCTTCTGCTTGATAAGAGTATAAAAAGACAACATTTTAAAAGAATAAATGAATGTTGAGAACACAGTGTCTGACCTGCAGGGATTTTGGTGGTGTTTACCACTGTGCTGAGGTGTGCAAGTTGATGTCTGGGGATGGGATCACCCTCATCCAGAGCCTCATCATCCCAGATGAGGACATTGACCACCCATTAATTCATTATTTACAAACTGGGGCATCAGAGGGGCACCCAAGAAAGGTTTGGAGCTGGGAGCCCACTGTCCTAGATGAGCACGCCCTCCCATCCAACCCCAGAACAAGGCCTGTGCTGCCCCAGTTCGTCCCAGAAATTCCACATTCCTCAGTAAAAAGGCAGCCATCCTCACTTATTATTGTCTGAGGGCCCATATCCTACCACCTCCTCTGAAAAACGTGCAACCACGCAGCAGCAGAATACAGATGAAAATCTGCATTCGTATAATTTTATATTTAAGCCTATGGGATAGGGATAATTACAGTTTTAGAATGGGATCAAAAAGCCCAGATCTACAGAGACTCTTTGAAGTCAATATCTATTTATTATAATTACACAACATCTTCCATCGGACCTGAAAGCATTATTCGGGCATTAATAAATTAAAGTTTGCAAAAGACAAGCTTCCCATGCCACTATTTATCCCCATTTTATGGATAGGCAACCTGAGGAACAAAGAGTTGAGGTGAGTTGCCTCTGTGCTCCAGCAGCACGTGGACCCTGGAAGTGCAGCCAGCCACAGGTTTTCAAACAGAACATTTGGCTCATCTTAGTCCCCAGATTCTCTTGACACTCCCTGTATTCTCACACTTGGGGCTTCCCTGGCTGGAGATGCCAAAGGCCAAACATTCTGGGATGTAGTGAAGCCACTCAGTTAATAAAACTATTAACACTTTGTATTTAATATTGCCTTTATCCCACAAATGCATTTATTTAATGACTGTGAGCTGCACAGAAACTCTTGTTCCACTCTTCCCATGTATGAGGAGAAGACAGGAGGAGTGGAAATAGGACTTGTACAAGGTGGTTTAGGGAACTGAAATCCAAGCTGGGAAAGCTGGGAGCCAAAACTTCCTTCTGGCCACTCCTCTCCTTTAATTCCTGGGTCACAGCGTGCCCGTGGTGGGTGAGGAAGCTGTGAAGCAGCCCACAACAAACACAAATCTGGAGCAATTTGGGCAATCTTTTGACAAAGGAGAGCAGTTCCCTAGCAGTTATTGAAAAGACAGTTCACCACTGAAATACTGCAGTGCTCCATGGAATGGAAGCAAATTTGGGTCTGAATGGAGCGCTGCCAACTTATAACCAGTGTTTTATTCAAAATAACTCCACTGGCAGGAGGAATAGAATCATGGAATCATTAAAGCTGGAAAAGACCTTTAAGATTATCAATTCCAGCCCTCTGGTAGCCTGAGATGGTGTTTTCTGGAGAAACTTGCACCTTGGAGGTGGTGTTCCATGAAAATCTGCTCACCACTGCTGCTGTGTGCAAGGGCAGAGGACACCAGCGTGAGGTGATGCTCCAAACACTGCTCAGCTCCAGCTGCTGGCAGAGTCCAGGCACCCCCAGAGCAGCAGGAATTTGCTCCCACTCACCCCAACTGTGCCATCAGGGCTCAGTTGCTGGGGTCAGCCTGGCATAGGACCAGGGGGAGTCTCTGAAATCCACTCTGGCTGTCAGGGCTGGCTTTGGCTGGGCTGTCAGAGGGAAGGCAGCAGTGTTTTCCTTGGGTTGGCAGAGGGCAGTGTGTTTCCTCGCATGCTCCACGGGCACCTCTGTGGCAGGGGAGAAACAGCTGGCACAGTAGAGGCACAGTGTGATCGTGCCCTGCTCTCCTGGGTTCTGATCCACAAGAGCCC
>VXBB01002551.1:10000-27496 GCA_013399915.1 Illadopsis cleaveri
GAAGGGAAGAAGGGGACAGCAATAACCACAGAACCTGCAGAAGGGAAAGTAAAACCGTATTAAGGAGATCAAAGATAGATCTGAATGATGTAGTGATAATTTAAGCATTCAAGGAGTGATTAGTAAAGGGAGGTGGCATGGATGGTAATTATCTAATGAGGAAGGAAGGACTAACAATGACAAATGAGGACTCAGTGAACACAAGTCTGGAGCGTGAGCCCGGAGCCGTGTCAGGGCCACCCAAAGCCACCCAACAGCCCCAGCCACCAGCCCCCTCCCTTGGCCATGGCTTTCCAGCCTGGCAGGAGACAAATGTGCCCAGAAATCTTGGTGGCACCTTTGGCTGGTGGTTCTGGTGGTCCCGTCCCAAGTCTGAGACCCCAAGATGGTGAGCAGGCTGTGATCATAGTGGGAACAGGGTGGAAAAACAGGAGAAAAGGGTTGTTACGAAGAAGGAACATGGTAAAAAGGGAAGAATTTGATGAATGAGAAAAAGAAAAAGACACTGGGTAAGATAAATGTGTTGGAGATCAGCAAAAAGTGATCCAAATGTCAGCAGTGAAGGTGAAGGACCACATCAAAGAAGACTTGGAAACCTAGAGCAGAAAAGAAAAGGGAGGAAAATAACCCAAGGCAAATAATTAACAAAGTATAAAGAAATAATATCTGTTATATATAAAGGAATGCAGGAAGCTGAGGCAAGGATGCAGCAGAGCATGGAGCATGAGAGGACACAGGGCAAGCAGGAAAGATGAGAGGGTGACACTGGGTGACAGAAAACCAGCAGAAAATTCATCAGCTCTCTGAAAGAGAAAAGCAGACAATCTGAAATTCGGATAGTGCAATTACCAGAGCCTTAGATGTGTCTAAAAGAGAGATCAAGACAATATTTTTCTCCGTGGGGACTCCCTCATTAATAATAGAAGTGGGATTTCTTTTTAAGAGCGACGTTCGTCACCTTCCCTTCTGCTCACACAGGCAGGGGGTGCCAAGGCACAAGGTCCTCTGGGAGCATCTCCTGCTCTTCCACACCCCTGGGAAAAGCACACTGGGCTCTGAGCCCTGCTCATGTCCAAAGAGAGGTGGCATCCTGCTTGGCTGGGATACAAAATGCTTTTTCTTCCCTTTTCCCTATGAAACCAGGGCTGAGTAGCACCAACACTCTGGCAGAGGTTGGCCAAGGAGGTTGCAATGATGCTGGGGCAGCTCCTCTGGTGACCACGGGGAAGGAAAGAAGTGCCACAGCCTCTCCAAAATCCTGCTGCTTCCCAGGGTCGGGCAACTCAGGAAGGTTCTTGGCAGTGTGCACAAACTGAGCAAAAAAAAAGAGAAAAATCTGGCTGAGGTTCATGGGAGGGCTTTGATATCTCACACTCCTGCACAAACGCCCTTCACGGCCTCCACGGATTTCTGGGACATCATAGGAATCAGCTGTCAATTTCCTTTAAGCAAATCATATGAAAATCTCTGTAGGCACACAGGAGAGAGGAGGAAGTGTGGTTATAAACACCCAGAAACACTAGAGCTGTGAAGAGAAGGGCATGGAAATCTTGCATGTGTTTTTATTCTAAACAAACTGATCATTAGCCACAGCATGAATAGCAGTTCACCATGCTGGACCTGATTTCAGAGCTGACAAAAAGCCATATTTCTAATTCATGTCAGAGTATTTCCAGTCTTTCCACTCCCCTGATGCTCCAGGCATGAAACTGGAGCACCAAAACGTGGACAGAAACGGACCTTCCACTTGTCTCACCACGTTCCTCTTGGACCACTTGTGATTCCCACATCACTGAAAAAACACATCTCATATTATAGCATTGGGCATGACCTCCACAACGAGTTTAAAATCAGCCCCCTCCTTGTATATCGAGCTGATCTTTGCCAGAGCAAGCTGCTGGTTTCAGGAGGCATTTTCCATGGAAATGAGCTCCAGAGAAGGAAGCTGTGGGAGTCTGTCAAGCACGCAGTAAACTCAGGTCTGAAGCGTGGCATTTCCTGATGCACATCCTTAATTACAACAACAGAACAGAGTGTGGAGGAGGAACTTTTACAGCGCATTAAAGGCAGGAGTGATGGGTGGTACAGCTGTCTGGATTTCCTTGGAAATAGGAAGCAATATAATTTATTAATTATGCTGAGGTAACTGGGAAAAAAATTTAAATATAGAAGTACCTGAAACCAGTAATTGGTTGGAAATTTCCCTCCACCCCCCTCCCCCTCACCCCCCATCTTACTCTGCTGCTGTAGAAATTACCAACAAAATATATTCCACTTCATTTCCCATGACACTAAACACTTGGAATATGGTTCCACATCTTAATATTATTGAAAGATGAAGTGACATTATGAAAAAACCTAACACAGAGCTCCTCTCTTCCCGAGCAGGCAGTGCCAGTGTCTCTTGGAATATGAACTCTCCTTTCTCTAGCACCTGGGAATGTGGAGGACCTGCTGCACAAAGCTGGTCTCAAAATCATTCTCCCCCTCATGCTTTTGCCCCATGATTGATTTGCAAAAATAAGGAATCAGCAGATTGGTTGTCAGCCTCCAAGATGAGCTGCTGCACTTCACAGCTGTAGGCAAACATTTATGAAAATACAACAAAACTGTGTAAACCTGATCGGGCATCACACAACACTGAACAATTTAGGGATAACACTCCTCACCTGCAAAGGAGCAGCATGTACATCACATAAATGTCCAGAAAGCTGTCTATGGATATAGGGGAAGCAAGAAGGAATGGGGCAACTCCTCTCCTAAATCACCTGGAAATCCCCTGCCTGGTGCTCCGTGGAGAGGTGCCTCCATCAGCCTCACAAAGAGCTGGATGAGGTCCCAGGCTGGGCACTGGTGGTTGATGCATCACAGACTGGTCACTAAACTGGTGTGGGAATTCTCACTGAGGAAGGAGAATAGTGGCGAGACAAATCGTGTTGTTCTCCAGCAAAAAATTGGTTTGATGGATCAAAACTGCAGAGCAATTGCCACTGCTAAGTTGTGATTTTTATTTTAAATAGAATATTTCAGTTAATAAGTGCAAAATACTTCTCTGACCGTAAATGTAAGACCCACATCAATTAAAATGGAGCATTGTAGGTCTTAAACATACAGGATTTAACTGTCAAAAGTGAGTAAATTCTAGGTTAAATCTATTATTTCAGCCTTTTAATCCTGTGGGATAAAGGTAGTTGACACATTATATATCCAGCCCCACTCAAGAGGAACAGTAGGGCTGGCCAACAATACAGTGGGAGTATTAAAGAATAATTTCCACTTTTTCCAAAGACATTTATTTCTATTTTACAAGGCATAGCAGGTTTATTTTGATGGCTACCAGACCCACTAATTTCTCTCGAAATCACGCAAAATGATTCCTCAAGAACCACCGTGCCAGGCAGGGTAGGAAACACACCTCAGAGTGGTTGTTAAAGATAAATTCCTTGGAAGTTTGACTTGGCATTCTTCAATTACTACTCTAATTATTCTTCTATTGCTTAGGCAGTGAGCCAAAGGTTTCCTGGGTGCAGAGGAAGTTAATAGGGGAGATGAAGCAAGATTGTGAGGCCATGTCAGCATATGTTCATTAAAACCTGATTTCTTCAGCATTAAACTCACTCCTGGCACCAACAACATCCTACTCTGCCTGTGTGTTTAATGATAAAAAAAATAAGAATAATTATTTACAATATTTCCTGACCCAGTTTCTTTGGTTGTTTGTTCAGAACTGTACTTATTTTTTTTAAAAAAATGAGGAATTCATTGGGAAATCTACAGCAAAGAAGGTGCTGTCTCCTGTTCATTGCTAGGAGGAAATTAAGGAGTTTCCAAAAGCTTCCCTGTAATCCCCACTGCTTTCCAGCGTTCAGCACTGGATATATATAATTACATATGAAAAAATTACATTTGAAGAAAGTTATTTGAGTTGCAAAGCCAAGTGCTTGAAAGTTAAGAAATGGCATTTTTACCATTGCCTGTGCAATCCTGGTTCTTCCCACCTTTGTATCCAACTTCTAATATTAAAAGAGAGGGAATGGGAAAATATTACGTGGTTATGTAGTTAAAGACTGGATCGTAATGCACGAGCTCCTGGGAGCAGAAATGGGGCTGCAGACATATGTAACTGTAAATCTGGCATTCCTGAACATCCAGATCCTGCCTATCCAAACCAAATAACTTCCTTTTAACATATTTTTATGTAATTTCCTGGTTTGTTTCATTTCTGAGGGAATATTTATAAAGCAAATCGTCTCAGGCAGAGCTGTTTAAAATAATGTTGGTTTCTCGTGTCCAGCTCCCTTTGTTTTTGTCTGTCTTCCATGCTTGCTCACCCTCCTTTCCTGGGAAAACACAGAAATGTTCCCTCTGTGGAGGCACCTGGGAGTGTCAGGGAATGGTGGGAGAAGATGCAGGGATTAAGGTGATGTTGGGCCCCAGGGTCAGGGTGAAGATTCTTTGGAATTTCACAAAACCCACCCATGACCTGGAAGCCAGGAGAGGGAAACTCCAGGGAAAAAAAAAGCCAAAGGGGCTTCTTAAAAACCAGTTTATAACTCAGTTAAAGCTGAGAGACATTTTGTGGGAGCAGAAAAGTCCCTTCTCTGCCCTGAAGATTTTCTCCCTGCCAAATTTCAAGTCAGATTTTATGCACCTGTTGGAGCTCATCCCAAAAAAACCCCAGCCTTGGGAATCACCCTCGGCATGGAGGTCTGGGTGGCCAAGTGGCTCCTGCTGAGGCGCAGTGAGGGGCTCTCCTCTGATTTTTTGAAGTCTGAGGAGTTTGCCATTGATGGTAGAGGAAGAAGAAAGTCATCTCTGAATCTCCAGCCCCTCAAGGCTCATCCCCAGCCCAACCCACTGGAATGGGATGGGGCATCAAAGGACAGACAGAAGGAAAAATCTATTGTGGATGTTGGAAACGGATCTAAATCCTTCCTGGACAATCTGCTTATTTAATATGTTCATTTAAATTCACTTCACAGTCAAGGAAAGGGAGATTTTTTTTTAAAATAAATGCTTATTAATGCACGTTATGGGCAAAATAAATCAACTCTCTTCCTTACCCTCTACCCCAACTTCAGACCAGAGAGAACCTAAGCTGTGCTCAGGATTAAATGTAAAAAATCTGTATATTTTTCTTTTTTTTTTTCTTTTTTTTTTTAAGTAGGCTTTACAAAAACATGATTTCATGGATCACCAATAAGCAAATTTCTAAAAATTTTTCCCTTTTAAATTTATGAAGGGAAGAAGCATCAAGGTAGCCAAATCTCCAGGACGTCTTACAGCATATTAGGTATAGATCCAACCTCAAGGAATTTTTATTAACCTCTCACTACTTCCAGATTCAGAAGAATTCCCCCAAATCAGAGTTCAATGTCCCACATCAGAAGCTGCCAAACATCTCAACAGAACTGAGGACCACTGTGAGGGTTTCTGCTCTCCTTCAGCATGGCTTGGAGCTGTGTCCTCACCGCATGGGGNGAAAGTTGTCCTTGGTTCTCAGCAGGAAAAGGATTTGTTTTGTGTCCCTGCTCTGTGCAGAGCTGAGTGACACTGAATGTGAGCTCAGAACTGCACCCCTGGGCAGCACAGAATCTGAAATATAGGAAAGATAAAACTTCAGGCATCAGTGGGAGCCTCGAGATCAGGGGTGCTTGTGCCCAAATCTTCACCTTCCCCTGGGTGGGGTGAGTGCTACAGGCTGAAAACCCTTGCTGGGGGAACTGGTTATGACTGGGGTCTAGCCAAGAACTTTGGAACAGAGGCATTCAGGGGCCAGTGCTGGAGCTGATGCTGTTCAACCCCTCTGTCTGTGACATGGACACTGGGATCCAAGGATCTATGGCAAGTTTTCTGATGACACCGAGCTGTGTGGGGCAGTCACAGGCTGCAGGGAAGGGAGGGATCCAGAGGGACCTGGACAGGCTGGAAAATTGATGAAAAATTCCTCATGAGCCAGCAGTGAATGCTCCCAGCACAGAAACTGAGTCCTGGGCTGCATCCAAAATGCTGTGGGGAGCAGGGGAGGGAGGGGTTGTGAAAGGACAAGGAGCAGTGGGTACAAATTGAAAGAGGAGGAATTTAGTTTAGATATTAGGAAGAATTTCTTCCCTGTGAGGGCGGGCAGGCCCTGGCACAGGGNATTTCATGGATCACCAATAAGCAAATTTCTAAAAATTTTTCCCTTTTAAATTTATGAAGGGAAGAAGCATCAAGGTAGCCAAATCTCCAGGACGTCTTACAGCATATTAGGTATAGATCCAACCTCAAGGAATTTTTATTAACCTCTCACTACTTCCAGATTCAGAAGAATTCCCCCAAATCAGAGTTCAATGTCCCACATCAGAAGCTGCCAAACATCTCAACAGAACTGAGGACCACTGTGAGGGTTTCTGCTCTCCTTCAGCATGGCTTGGAGCTGTGTCCTCTCCGCATGGGGAGGCACAGCAGTTTGCATGTCTGGCATTTTTTAGTGCACAATGTGGATATTTAGAGGCAAAACCTTGGATTCCACATCCCTGCTTCCATCTGCAGGAATCTGGAACTGAGAGAGGGTTTGGCTCTCAGCTGAGTTTGGCAGGGAGCTCACACACCAGCATGATAATACTAGCTTCCCAGCCAGCCCTGAGCATCTCCCACCTCCAGAACCCTTTCTCCTGAGGTGTGAAGTGGCTTTTCCACCCCATATTGGCAACCTGTTTTAAGCATTATTCCTTCTGTTGTGTCCTGGTTGTTTTCCCACAGATCACCCTGCTTAAAACCCCAGAGATGCAGAAGCCAGAGGGGTTTTGGGGATGGTGGTGCTGCCTTGGGAAGGCTGACCTGGAACAGGGACTGGGCAGGGCTGGAGAATAAAGTAGAGATTTATTAAAGGACCTTTAAGGATACACCTCGGGCAGGACAGGGCCTGACCAGGGCTACACCTGAGGTGGACACAAAATGGTCACAAAATGGACTCCCGGTCACAAGGTCTCACCCTTTTATAAGTTTTGGTCCATTTGCATATTGGGGTTTAATTGTCCAATTCCAGCTCCAGGTTGTGAGGTCCCATGCTTCTTGTTCCTCCCTTCAGCCACCCTTGTTTGTGCTTTTGGGCCTGAAAGTTGTCCTTGGTGTGCAGCAGGAAAAGGATTTGTTTTGTGTCCCTGCTCTGTGCAGAGCTGAGTGACACTGAATGTGAGGGTCAGAACTGCACCCCTGGGCAGCACAGAATCTGAAATATAGGAAAGATAAAACTTCAGGCATCAGTGGGAGCCTCGAGATCAGGGGTGCTTGTGCCCAAATCTTCACCTTCCCCTGGGTGGGGTGAGTGCTACAGGCTGAAAACCCTTGCTGGGGGAACTGGTTCTGACTGGGGTCTAGCCAAGAACTTTGGAACAGAGGCATTCAGGGGCCAGTGCTGGGGCTGATGCTGTTCAACCCCTCTGTCTGTGACATGGACACTGGGATCCAAGGATCTATGGCAAGTTTTCTGATGACACCGAGCTGTGTGGGGCAGTCACAGGCTGCAGGGAAGGGAGGGATCCAGAGGGACCTGGACAGGCTGGAAAATTGATGAAAAATTCCTCATGAGCCAGCAGTGAATGCTCCCAGCACAGAAACTGAGTCCTGGGCTGCATCCAAAATGCTGTGGGGAGCAGGGGAAGGAGGGGTTGTGAAAGGACAAGGAGCAGTGGGTACAAATTGAAAGAGGAGGAATTTAGTTTAGATATTAGGAAGAATTTCTTCCCTGTGAGGGCGGGCAGGCCCTGGCACAGGGTGCCCAGAGCAGCTGTGGCTGCCCCTGCATCCCTGGCAGTGTCCAAGGCCAGGTTGGACATTGGGGCTTGGAGCAGCCTGGGACAGTGGGAAGTGTCCCTGCCATGGCTGAGGGTGGAATGTGATGATATTTAGTATCCCTTAAAATTCTGTGAAGATCTCTGGAGGTGAATACAAACATACCCACAAATCAGAAACCCACAAGGAGGGAAAGCTGCCTTCCATTAACTGAGAGCTGTTGTAGAAACCACACACCGTGTGCGAGTGGTTACACTGTGGTTCACCAGAGCCTGGCTCTGAGCTGATTTTTCTGGCAGAAAAAGAAACCTCAGCCATCCCTAATTGTGAAGCAAAGGGATGAGGAAGGGCTTGAGAATCACCTGTGTCACCCTCACCTGTGAAGAGCTTCGCCCACTGTGAACCCCACCAACATCTACTGCTTCACCTCCAAACCCATCTGCCAACGCCAGGGACATCTTCCAGCTCCTAAAACACCTGCTCCAAAATCTCTGCTCATTGCAATTAAATATTTAGATGATGTTTCATTTATGAAAATTAGATTTTAGACGTGAATTAGGACTACCTTAATTATTACACTAAAACATGGAAATGATAGTATATTATTAGAAACATATTTTTCTTGCAAAACTGTGTTTGCAATCGTGCCAGGAAAAAAAAAAGTTATGAAATAGACTTTTTATAGTAGGTGTTAATTCTGAATAATTAGGATTAGGCATTGGGGATTTGCAACCCAAATAAAAATTACCTAATTAACCCTTATATTGGCCCTAACAGAGAAGCCAAATAGTTCAGCAATAAAAAAAAAGAAGAAATGTAAAAAAAAAAAAAAAGCTCTCCACATATATAAGTGGATGTCTAATAGTCTAAAATGAAATGGGGTTTAAAGACACCTCCTGGAAAATATTTACAAACCTGACCAGAGCCATCCAGGCAGCTGGGATTTGGATTTGCCATGATATGATCCATGATCCAGGTATTTTAGGATCACATCCCAATTAGGAAAAGTGAAATCATCTCAGGTTCTTTTCTTGACACTCTCTTAATGCTGATGCTGCCTTGTTTAATTTCCTTTTACAATGTTTATTTGGGGTTTTTGGAGTTTTTTTATCATCTATATTTTAAGTATCCCACGGCAAGTCCAGGAAGTGATGTATTCATAGGCATAAGAGCTGGGAGTCTCTTGGGAAACATTCCAGCCAGGAGGGACACACAAGGGCAGGGACTGGAGCCTCCTCAGCTTGGGCATCACCTTTTGGAGCTGCCTTGGGTTCATGGCCAAGAGCCAGGAGATCCATCTCTCCTTCTAAAGGTCCTCTGAAAGCAGCCCTGACACACAGCATTCCAGAGTGAGGGGGGAAAAGAAGGATGGCAGAAAATAATTGTCTTCCTCAGCCAAGGGCAAGAAAAGAACCACAGAATGTCCTAAGTTGGAAGGAACCCACAAAGATTGAGTTCAATTCCTGTGCCTGCACAGGACACCCCAAAAATCTCACCCAACACCAAACAGCCCTGGAGCTCTGGCAGCCTTGGTGCAGCTCTTCTGGGCTCACATAAACACTGAGGCACTGCAGAGGATCTCCAGTTCATTTCTCTGCCCAAGGTGTAACAGTCAATGCATAAATTCAAGGTAAAATCCACCCTGTTCCACCTCAATATGTTTTAAACCTTCTTCTATTTTCATTTCCTAGACAGACTTGGCAAACTGCAGAAATACAAGCTACACTTGAGCTGAAATAAGACCTGGCCAAACTTTGAGGCTGCCAGGGTCTGAGATGCATGCAAAATTGAGGCAGATCCCTCTAGATACGACCATTTTTATGAGTTAAGAAAACACGGAGGCATCCATCCAGCTTTTCCCATCAGCAGGTGAAAGATGCCAAATGTCCCAGTTTGCTGCAAAAATGTGGCACCAGGCTCACTCCAGACATGCAGATTCTCCTCTCCACTGCATGTGGAAGGATATGGAATGTTATCCAAATTACCAGGATGAGAACAGCATGATGCCATTAACAGTCACAGGACCCAGGGAATGGCTGGAACTGTGTCAGGGCAGGTTTAGGTTGGATTTAGAGAAACGTTCTTCCCCCAGAAGTTGCTGGGCACTGCCCAGGCTCCCCAGGGAATGGGCACGGCCCCAAGGCTGCCAGAACTCCAGCAGAGTTTGGACAAACCTCCCAGGGGTGCCCAGGGTGGGATTTTGAGGTGTCTGCGCAGGGACAGGAGCTGGAATGGATGATCTTTGTGGATCCCTCCCAGCTCAGGACATTCCATGATTCCATCAAAGAGAACTGTGCCTGATGGCTGATTCCTGAACAATGCTTTATGCAAGATTTATGTCTAAAGATCTTAATCAGACCAATATTTAGCCAACCTTAACTACCACCCTTATTAAGAATGAGCTCAATCATTGGTGTTTATAGATATATGCAAAGTACATGAAATTGGGACAGTCAGGGAGAAAAGCACAAAGCTTTCCAATAACTCTTTTAGTCTCCAATCATTCAAATAACCACGGACAACACTTTAAATAACCTCAGATACACATTGGTTTAGCTCAGAGAAACACACAGTGCAATATATTGTACATATACCTCATGAGTGCTCTCCCTCCAGCTTGCTCCAGATGCAATTGGAGCAAAGCTTTGCAGCTCGCAAATCCCTTGGGATGCCCGTACAGCATCCACTGCTCTCCCAGGCTCCATTCCCAACACTCCAGCCCCACCATGGGACCACTGCCAGGCTGTTACCCACAGATCACGCTCTGCCTCCCAGGAAAACCAGGATTTCGCTCAAGGTTTATAGATTCAATCAAACCTCCTCCAACAATTCCCATGGAAGTACTCCATATACATGAGGCTGAAGCCTTAATTTTTTAAAGTTTGCTTTTCCCCTGCCGTACAGATTAAATACATAATTTGATTTCATCTCATCCAATTTTAAAACGATTAGTCTTATCAAAACCCACACGAGTGGTCCCAGCTCGGGCCAGCTGGACAGGTGCATCTCAATTCCAAGGCAAACACCCATCCTTGACCCGGATTTTGTCTCCATGCACGACAATCACTGAGTCCTGTGCCCAAAACACTGTCTCCAGTTGAAAAGAGAAGCAAAATCCAAATTCCCAAGAGCCCCACAGTGCCCAAAAAGAGAAGCAGGGTTCCATTTTCCTCTGCTGGCACGTTGCCTCCTGCAACGTAGGCTGGATTTCCTTCTTTTAAAATCTGGGAACAGTATAAATGGGAGATAACTTGCAATCCTTAATGCTTTCCATCCTCTTTGCAAAATCTTTTTATAATGCTCAAATAGTTGGCTTTCAGTGATGATCTTATAATGATCCTAGGGAGTACTGAGAAACTGCGAGTAAATTCAAGTCAAATACATTTTAGAAAATTAATACAATATCACAGACCTTATATTGAATAATTTTCATTACAGGATATAATTCTCTTACTGGGGAAGAGCAATAACGTGGTGATTGTTGATGTTGCCAGTGGGTTTTTTTTTGTATTTTTTTTTAACTCTGCAATACTTAGGCAGTAAATTGTGCTGTTATAGTTGCTCGGCAACCATAACTTCTGCATACTCACCTCCCATGGTTTTGTAGCAACAAAAATCTTATGATAACAAGGGGATGGGTATCTTTTTTTTTTTTTTTTTTAATCAAGATTCTCCTTGATATGCAAATATATGCAACATTTAATGTATTATGTATGGAAAAAAATTTAAAAAATTATTTCGTTTGAGTAATGAGCCTTAAGTGTTGATTTCAGATTTCCAAAGGCAGGAATGGACCTGCTGAAAATTTGATACCAATAAACAGAGGAAATCCAGTGGCATAGAGTAAAACAATTATATTCTCCTTGGAACACCTGCAATTTACATATCTCAGCTGTGAGATACAAAACAGGAACAGGGAGAACGTTCTGGGTTTGAGTTTTGGAGAAGAGCAAGCGGCCATTTAAGACAAAAGAAAAATAAATAAATGGAAAAAAAAAACCCTGAGAGAAATGGACTCAAAGTAAATTCAGCACCTGCAGAACAGGACAAAATTATGTTAAATTTTTCCAAAGAAACTTGGTTTTACTGGGTAGATCTCTGGTCTCAATGCAGTAGACCACTTCAATATTTAATCTCAATTCAAGGATTAAGAGCCTGGGAGAATTTTGGGCATCCCCAAAGCAAGAGGCAGAGGGACCTGGGTTCTACATCTCCATAAGAAAAACAAATCAGGTTTTACAATTGTTTTTTCTAATGAACTCTTTATTTCTTATGAACTTTTCTCTTTGGACTGAAGTGGAATTTGCTCATGGATGTGCTGTTGTACCTCATCAAGATTTTGAAAAAGCATTTTTCAGTATTTGCAAAGTTTTGGTGGGGCTTGGGTTTTGTGGTTTTTTTTTGTTTGTTTGTTGTTGTTTTTTGTTTGTTTGTTTGTTTGTTTTCAGAATGATCCTACACTCATGGTACATTTATTTTTATCCTTATCTTCTGCACAAAGAGAATAAAAAACTAAATACAGAAGTTATTAGATCATCCTGCAGGAACATCAATGGACTAAAATTATTCTCTCCTTAATTGTTTTAATTAGGGAAAAAGTAAAATTATCTACATTTCTGTTTTAATTGCTAGAAGGATAAAAGTGATTTGATATTGCACTCTGCATTTGGAGGAATCTGTGATGGTGAAACACCTCTGAGTGATTTTAATTATTTAATGTAACAAGTTTGTTTCCTTTCAAGTAGAATAGGATTTAACTTTTCACACCAGCACCAAGTTTGGGTTCAGCTTTAATTGCACGTTCTCATTTGATTCAAATTCTTCACCATAAACACAACAGAGTTTCTTCTTTTTGGTACCAAAATTGAGTTGGTACCGATTGAGTTTCTTCTTTTTTGGGATTTAATGGCAAATTTATGTGGCACCACAGATGAGGGAGCTGCTCTGGACATCAAAGAGGGAATTTTCCCTGTTTCATCTCTGCCTAATCAGGATATCCTCCAGCTTCTGGAAAGCTTTGTAAGTACTTGAACATGGTATCTCTTTATTAAGCTACAAATACCCTAAATGGAGCCCCCTGCTCTGGGAGGCTGTGGTTGAGTGCCAGGACCCCTTCACCTGAACACCACAATCCATGGTGCTCTGCTGGAGCTGAGATCAAACCAAGAATTGCACTTTTCTACTGCCCTGAGGCCACCACAACAAAATTATCTGCCAAGCAGCACGACTATAAATAGAAAAAATAAAGAAATCCGCCCTGGACTCTTTAGAGAAATGACTTTTTTGAGCAATAGAAAGGAAGTTCCCACTGCCAGCAGCCTCTGGTCCTCCACCAGGATATTGCTGGGCACATTTCCCAGTCACCTGCAAGAAACCCTCCCTCACCCAGCCCTCACCACTTCCCAGAGCTGAAAGCGTTTAGAAAAAGCTTTAACTCAGATGTGCCATCAGAAGTGGCAGTGCAGGGAAGCTGCCACATCCCTGCAACACACTCAACATCTCCCCAAGGACCTGGTGGTCCGGGTTCCAAATATAATTAGGAGAAATTTCAAACACTGCTTTAGATTACGTATACAGTAGCACACAGTACTGACATAACTATAGAGGATATTTCTTCCAGTCTTTAATCATCAAGTCATATTTTGTCTTCTTTACATATAGGTCATTTCTTTGACAGAATAAATTATGATTAGCCTCTTAGTTTAAATGTAAAATTTAGCAGAACTATAGTGTCACTGCTCCCTGTGTTCTTCCTTTCAGTATTTCTCTTTCATTAAAACTGCCTTTGAAATCTTTTACCCTCTACTCCATCTGAAGCCCAGAGAGGACACTCTAATTTCTGAAACCCTGTCTGTGCTAAAGGAAAATGTGGAGGCTCAGGCTTCTGCATCTTTTTTTTCTCCCCCTCCCCTCTTTTTTTTTTGAGGATACCAAGATCACAGTGATGCTGGTCCACAACAGGCAGGGAGCAGCCAGCCAGAATATGGGATGTGCTGGCAGATTTTTAATGCAAACTGGGCCTTTTCTTAGAGCACATTTCTTTCCTCAATATCCAAGGAACAAGACCAAACAGAAACAACTATTTTTGTTCAGGCACAAATCTTTTCCTTTCCCCAAAATTTTAGATGCCATATATGGATGTGCATATATGAAATATTTACTCTGAACAGCGACAACTTATGAAATTCAACAGGCTGGGCCCTTTTGAACATCATAAACTTTGCTGGCCGGGCTGATGTGTTCATGTATAATTTTCACCGCCTCCAGAAAGCCTTTTTCTGCTCGATTCTCTTGGCTGTTCAGAAGTGTTTGGAAAGTGCACAGCAGCTCCCTGCACATCCCAAAAGGTGCCAGACACCCTCCCAACTGAG
This sequence comes from Illadopsis cleaveri, assembly GCA_013399915.1. Taxonomy (NCBI): domain Eukaryota; kingdom Metazoa; phylum Chordata; class Aves; order Passeriformes; family Timaliidae; genus Illadopsis; species Illadopsis cleaveri. Next base: position 24,148 of record VXBB01002551.1, read on the forward strand.
TGAAAACTCAAATTGCTCAGGGCATGCCAGAGCTGTGCCAAAATCCCACCCGGGATCACGCCGGGAATCAAACGCTCACCCGAACTGGGGCAGCGCTTGGCTCTGGCTGCCACACCAAACCCCATCCAACCACCACAGAGAACCTCCTTCCCACAGCATTTTCACAAGGCCCTGGGTGCACATTAACAGGCACAGAATCATGGAGTTGTGGAATGGTTTCTGTTGGAAGGGGCTTTAAAGCTCATCCAGTTCCAACCCCAGCCATAAGCAGGGTCACCTCCCACTACACCAGGTTGCTGCAAGGCTTGTCCAACCTGGCCCTGATTTGTTAAAGGTGACACCAGCAGCAAAGCAAAAGCTATTAGAAAAGAGAATAAAAAAAAAATAAATCACAGATGACCAAATATTACATTGCTAGAAACAGCTCCATCAACTCCTGTGGTTCTACTCTGAGAAACACCAAGCCAGGATGAGAAGGGAGATGATAAAATGTATTAGACATGCCAAGGCACTTTTTCACTGGGCTGAAACCTTTTCTTACCCAGCCAGCAAGATTGTTTAAGTGCTGACCAGTTTGCAAGTTCAATCTCTGTAAATATGAGTGCAAAAAAAGCAGAGAGGAGCTTTGCCATAACAGTTAGGATCTGCTGTCCGACAGAAAACTAAAATTGCTCAACATATTATAAATATGAGGATTTAAAGCCTTCTGGAGAGGGTGAGGTTATAATGCTGCTGGACCAATACCATAAAACATGAAAGATTTCATCCTGCTGCCATAATTCTGCTACTCTGATGCCGGATTTTCTTAAAAATATGCATCTGCATTGCAATATTTAGAGATGCTCATGATTCTTCTTGATGTATTCCCCCCCAAATCAGAGGATTTCCTTTGGACAGGGGCTCATTTTCAGCTGGGAAAACTTAAAAAAGGTTGCTACTTTGGAGCAAGGACCCCTGTGGTCCTCCACTTGGCAGGACAATGGAGTATCCGTGGGAAAACTGGGCCATAAATTTGAGCAGTCCATGGAAAGTGGGAAATATGATCCTAAATCCTCGGCTCTGCTGCACCTCAGAGCCAGAGCAGCATCACAGGATGGAAAACTGGACTGGGGGATAGGGAGCTGCAGACCCACAGCTCCCTCACACCTCCCCTCTCACACCTCCTGCCCCTCTCCAAATCTCTGTCCCAGAAATGCACTTCCTGAGCAGGATTCCCATTAAACGTGGGGCATGCAAGCCTTGGGGTCTGAGGTATTTAATTCTGACCCCCCGTGCCATAAACCCACAGTAGATCCCATAAAGCCCTTTAGGAAGATGGGTGTCTAATTCCCATTATCACAGAATGCAAAAAATAATCAATTAGAGACTGTGAACTCCCCATTTCAGATTCCCTCTTTTGTTTCAGATAAGATCCCCAAACCTGTTTTCAATGATCAGATCCTGTGGGAAGATTTTTATTCTTTAGAGTTAATCACATTGTGTTTTGGGATGCAGAGCTGCTGGATCATGGCTCAGTGTACAACAGAGCACGAAGAAATTCTACTTTTCATGGAAAAGATTGCATTAAGAAGAGGTGGAGAACTTCTCCTTGAAAAGAGACCAGAGGATGAAATTTCCATTGTAAGTTCCAGGGCAATTTGTAAATAAATATACCTAGTAACTAGTAATTAACATTTTATTAGATAAATGACTCGTGCACACTAAATTACCATGCATAAATACGCCATTAATATGCAGCAGAACTTATAGTTCAAAGCTATCAGCAATGTAAACATATGTTCACCCACTCCATCTCGTGCTGAAGGGCTGCCATGAAATACAGCAGTGATTTAGGGGGCTCCAGACTACCAGGGAAACCTCCTCATTCATCTCAGAGGATGGGATGAAGAGGCTTCAGCCCACAGCAAGGCAGAGCAGTTGTTGTGGAGCTGCTTTGCTCTTTGTTAATTAGCACTGGGCAGAAAAAACTCATTTTCTGTCCATTGTGGAAATGTTGAGCTGTTTGAGGGCTGGTGAGGAGCAGAGGATTTCATGCACAGAGAGGAACCTGTGCATGAAATCAGAGCTTCACCCCAGGAATGTGGAGGTGCTGGAGAGAGCCCAGAGCAGGCACCAGGATGAGCACAGGATGCAGCTCTGCTGGGAGGAAAGGCTGGGAGAGCTGGGATTGTTCAGCCTGGAGAGGAAAAGCTTTGGGGTGAGCTCAGTGTGGCCTTGCAGGGCCTGGAGGAGTAAACAGGAAAAATGGAGAGAGACAATTTACAAAGGATGGGGTGACAGGACAAGGGGAAATAGCTTCAAAGTGAAATTGGGTAGGTTTAGATGGGATTTTAGGCAGGAATTGTTCCGTGGCAGGGTGGGCAGGCCCTGGCACAGGGTGCCCAGAGCAGCTGTGGCTGCCCCTGGATCCCTGGCAGTGCCCAAGGCCTGGTTGGACATTGGGGCTTGGAGCAGCCTGGGACAGTGGAAGGTGTCCCTAGGTGGGCTTTGAGGTCCCTTTCAACTCAAACCATTCAGGAATTCTGTGACAATACCAGAGCATTTTGCCATCATTAATGAGCCCAGCTATGCCCAGCTTTGCTGCTCCCACATCCCAGGTGGAATCCAGGCGGGATCAAAGGCTTAGCCCATGACCACACAGGAGAGGGCAGTGGCTTCAGCCAAAATCAGTCCCTCAGCCAAAATCAGCCATGCCACTGTGCCTTGCCCTGAACAGGGATACATGGTGAAGAATGACCTCCAAGAGATTTAAAAACCACATGTGATTGCCACTTGCTACCTTGAAATAGATGAAATTAATTTCCTCCCTATGCCATTCCCCCTCTCTCTGAGAAATCCCTTTTCCAGGAAACAAACAGCAGTGCTGAGCAGTTGGCTTTCATCCTGCTGTCAGGCTCTCCAAATACATCACTCACAGGAATTTCTATTAGTACATAAAATATGGGACACGTGAGGAAAGGTTAACCTGGACACCTCGCAATCCAGCTCTTGATTAATTCTAATTTCAGAACAAAACATGGGCAGCAGTGTTAAAGTGACAGCCAGGGAGCAGAAAGCACCAGGATGAGGAGGACACCAATGCAGAGCTTTCCTTGGGAACAGCATTTTTTCCCACCCACACCCTCAGACACAAAGTTGAAAGCAAGTTTTATTTCCTCAGGAGTAAACCTGCATTTATTGAGGTCTGTGCCCATCCTGGAAGGTCCATGGAGTATTAGAAATTTTGGGGTGGATACCTATGGGTTTTACCCACACTTCTGAGGGCCAGCCTGGCAGAAATGTGGCTAATATTAATTAGCAAGACAGCACAACTGAGTGTGCCTTGAAAAATCAAAAAGGTTTTAATAAA
>VXBB01002551.1:63991-66491 GCA_013399915.1 Illadopsis cleaveri
GGGAAGTGACATCATGCCGAGTGTCCATGGGGATATTAATTCTGCATTTTTCAGGCCAGATTCTGGCACTAAAGTTGGCAAAATTAGACCATTTTGTCGAAGGGATCTCCGAGCCGCCCACCTCCACCACACATTACAGCACACCTATGACATGACCCAAGAACAATGGGTGAAAAATGGGCTATAAAAACATGAATGGCCTGCTTCATATAAAGCAGATTTTATAGCGCAGGTGTGCCTTCATTTATCGATACTGTAAAGCAGTGAGATCATACTGGCAGTAAAACACAACATTTGTAAAACAACAACTGAGAAAAAAAAAAAAAAAAGCGGGAAGGGGGAAATTCTATTAATTAAAAATGTAATGGCACAGATAAAATCTCAACGGGGTGTTTTAGAAATATATTTGATATTTTGTCATCAGATGCTTTACATCAGCTCGCACAGAATTCAGCCAGCTCTGAGAAGGAGATCTGGAAAAGGGGAAAAAAAAACGTAATTGAACTATAAAACTATATCCCACATTTAGGAAAAACCAGGCATGTTAAAATATCTATTTAATAAGTGTCGTTTAAGTTGTTAAAGCTGGTGGAGAGATTTGGTTTGGTTTTTTTTTTTTCCTTCACCCATTAGGATATGAATGGGAAAAATTATGAATAGGAAATCCTGCTGGAGTTTTTATGGCCTATTTCCTTTCGGGAAGATGGCATTGTTCCTCTTTTAAAAAAGGGAAGGGGCGTAAAATAAGTGCAGGCATATGACAGACATCCTTCAAAGGCGGGCTGGCAGAAGTGTTGTTCTGTATTTTTGTTCCTCACAAGGCAAAGCCTGTTCTATTTTTAAGCAGGGCTGTGCTGCTGCGGACATTTCCCTTCCCTCGAAAGGGGTTTTGGCATAATGTTGTTTTGATTAAGGCAGATTTCTGTTCTATTCTATTTAGTTTCTTTTTTTTTTTTTTTTTTTAAATCACAATGCAAGAGCAAAGGATTGTATTTTTTTTTTTAATGCTTGTTGTTGTTGAATTTTTCACTTTTTTTCCTGCACCCATTCCAGACCAGAGATTAAAATTTTTTACCCACATCAGCAGGTCCAAAAATCCTCCTCTGTGCAGGAGGATTTTGCCAAACCCACCTGTCGAGCCCCAGTTTCAGCAGGTTTTAGGGTCTTCCCTACCTTGCTTATTTTTTTAGGATCTGGCAAAAAAATGCTTTAAAAGTGACAAAGTTCCTGGGCAAAGTTGTCACCCTCCAAATCTTTAAATGATTTAATCACCCCGAGCTGGGTAAGGGGAGGGGAAGGTCTGAGTGTGTCTGTCCCTCAGAGGTGACCCCAAACACATCTGGGAGTTTTGCTGAGGTGCCCAAAATGTGGGGGCACCCCCTTGGGCACCCCCTGGGGGCTCCTGTCTGACCCTGTCCCCTCATTTGGGGACTGTCCTCACCCTCTGGCTTCCCCTCCCCTCCTGCCTCCCCCTCCCCAACAATCCCAGCTTGTGCCATCATGTTCAGCACAGATGTTTCAGCAGCTGTACACGGTGAGCAGCTTTGAAAAGAGTTTTTTTCCCTAAGATATTTTTTCTGCAGATTTTTCCCCTAATATTTCTTTTCTCCAAGATTTTTTTGTCTTTTTTTTTTTAAGTATTTTATTTCTGATATTATTTTTTCTTTTCTGACACATCCTCATGGCCTGATAACAATTGTCAACTACTGCCATGGGATATGGGACCACAGGGACCTCCATTGTGGACACAGCTTCCTACACTCCTCACTTTTCCCTAAATTCACTGATTTTCCCTTTTTTTTTTTTTTTTAATTTTGCCATGCTGGCTGCTGGCTTTGATGGGTTCCTCGTTCAGTGGTGGGGCCAAGGATTTATTTTTATATTTTGGCACTGGCAATAAGGTCCTGGTGATGGCCCAGGGTGTTGTCAGGGGTGTGACACCCATGGGACAGCCTTGGGCACGGCCAACGAGCCCCACACCGGTGTGGGGAGCAGTTTTGGGGAGCACTGTGATCATTTCCCAGATGAAGCAAAGTCATGGAAATTCCTGAAATTTTGTCCACCAACCTGCTGAGTTGAGGACCTGAACAATGCCCTGGCTGCTGGCTTGATTTCCTTCAGGATTTACATTGGTGGCTGGATCCTTAACCCAAAAAACCCCAAAACATGAAAAGAATGAAATCCCATGAAACCCATGAGCTGTAAATATTCTCATCTCCAGGTTGTCCATTGGGATGGCTGAAGGCTCTGGCACAAGCACCCTTAGATAAATTATCTATGACTGTTCTGTTTAATTATATTTTTTTAATGTAATTTTTCTTGTGTCACAGTAGACAATACTCTTCCTCTTTACTGAATGTAAGGGATTTATCCTGGAGATTCCCATGAATGATCCTATTTATACAAGCAGGGACATTCCAGGGGCTGATGCCATGACTTATTGCTGAGCCTGCCTGCCAGTTCTTAAGTACCTTGTTTTCCTTTCATGTTCTTGATGTGC
>VXBB01002551.1:71491-107367 GCA_013399915.1 Illadopsis cleaveri
AATCTGCCAGGTCCAGCCATCCATCAGCCTCCACCGGTCCCCTTGTCCCTCCGGTCGCCCCGTGCCTGCCGGACAGCGGGAGCCTGGGCGAACTCCCCGCCGGCCACGGGACAGAGAGCCCGGCAGGGATGGACGGGCAGCTTCCCTTCTCCCAGCTTCTTCCCTTCTCCCAGCTGTCAGACAGGAAATCTCGAGGAGCTGGCTGCAGAGTTATGGAATTACCTGTGGAAACATATTGTGGAGGGTCAAGCCAGCGGGTCGATTTGTCAGGCGGCAGTGTCAGGGTCCTCACATCCACAACTGTAATTTGTTTTCTTAACACTTTTTTTTTTCGTTTTTCCAGGATATGTAGCTGCAGAGGCCTAAACCTATAAATTTCCAACCTCACACATGTTCATTGTTTAGTTTCCTTTTTTTCTTCTTCTTTTTTTTTTTTTTTTAGCTCCCCAGGGTCTGGTTTGATGCATAGAGTATTTTTTGCTAATATGATAAACTTTGTGGAACTGGGATCCCATACATCACAGGCGGCCATGTCAGAAGATCAGCAAACAGCACCCTTTGGAAAAGCTTGATTTATAAGTCCTCCCTCTATCCCATCCTCACTCCCCTCTCCCTCCATGTTTCCAGAAAAACAAGGTCGCTTTACAAAAGGATCTTAAATTGCAGGGTTTATTCATAACCTTAAAATGGAACTGGAATATTGCACAACATCTCCATGGCAGAGGCACTTCCATCATGCTCCCGTAATTAATCCAGAATTACAAATACAGCCACAAACCAGAGCAGAACTAACAAGTAAATAAATTCTTCTGTGACTCCCAGATGGACCAAATCCCGGCATGAGCTCTGTGATGTGCTAGTGCTGCTGCTGCCGTGTCCTCCCCATGTCACAGGCAGGGGGGAGAATGAGGAGAGGACTGAGGGAAGCAGTCTCTGGGATTGTGTCATGGTCAATTTTAGTTTTTTAATCACGGATATGTCTTTTTTTATTTACATACACGAGTTTTTTAATTATTATTAACAAATCTGGCTGGTTTTTTATTGTCAACATGACATTTTCCTTTTCTTATTAGAGGAAATATCAGAGGTTTTGTTTTCAGAGATCACTTTTTTCACTATCAGATATGTCTTTTTTTGTTGTTTTCAAACATGATTTTTTTGATTTTTATTAGCAGAGATGCCGTTTTTTGTTTTCCAACCTGATTATCCTGCGAAGCATCAGGACAGCAATAACACTTTTAGTTAAAAATAGGGGCAAAGTCACTGAAAAATTTTGTAGCTCACCTTATTTAATTACAGATTTCATCCTGCAACACCAAACTTTCATGTAGAGCAAAGCTCCCTGTAGCCCCTTCCTTCCCTAGTACCTACAGACTCTCATTTCCAGCTCTCACTCCACAACACTTAATGCCCATTAATATCTAGAAAGTGCCGGCTGTACCCAAACTTTCAGGCTATTAAATCAATGAAAAATATATTGGATTTAATATGTTTGGCTTAGGAAATTTGTTTTGTGTGCTGCAGCCTAGTGCAGCTTGCTCTGAGCTTACCTCTGTTTGAATTAGAGGGTTTCAGCTCATGTGCAGCTCAGACATTGGCCCACAAGACCGTGAAGCGTAGCTGATTTTTGGAGAAACTACTAAGTAGTTTCTATAGTGATAATGATGTACTATGTGCACCTATTGGGAATATATAAAATTAGAGAGAATTTCTGTTTGCTTTGGTCCTCTTTCTAGAATAATTACAGGAACTGCCATTCATTCCCATTCTGTTACCCTGATTATTCTAGAATAACCTGGTTATTAAGGTTTAGGCGTGTTTAAGAACATACTGCAAAGTGACAACTTGTCATGTTGGTATTATCAATACTTTAAAATTTCCATATTAGTGACCCAATTTTCTCAAGATTCCTGAGTGTTTAATTTGGTGGGGAGAAGGAGGGAGGGGAGTAAATGATGCCTCTGCTTTTTCTCTATTCAAAGTAACCTTAATTTTCTGTTTCTGAATAGAAACCTTTCCCGGAGCTACTAAAAAAAAAAAAAAAAGAGTCAGAACAATTCTGTCTAAACACATTCTCGGCTTGAAAATCCTTCTGCTCCCATCAAATGTGTTGGGGAACAATTTGAAATCTCCCCCTGCCTGTGGCAGAAGTGCCATTGCTAAATTCAGGGAATTATGGAAACCAGAAGTGCTGAGTGGCTGACCCCAAACCTGCTTCCCAGAATAGCACCTCACAGCCTTAAAACCCCACCAACATTTATTGAAATATTATATTAAATATTAAATTATTATTAAATATTCCCTGAAATAGCACTTTCCCTCTGAGGCAGGATATCCTCCACAGGGCAGGTGTATAACAGCAGGTATGCTCACTGTGATTTAGAATTTCCTTGGCTAGGAGGGATTTCTCCTGAGGAGGGAGAGAAGTTTCACCAAACGAGGCACAGCTAAGGCTCTGCTCTGGTGAAGGTGCCCATAAAGCTGTCCAGAGCCACACTCGGCTGACGTAGTGACAGATTGGGCAATTTTGCCATGGTAATTACTCAATGCTTCAGCAAATGGTAACTAAATCCTCTGGAAATCAAAATGTCTAATTGCACAGGCACATATGGTATCACCCCAGCCGTCCTGCAGAAGGTAATGGAACCAGCACACCCAAACCTTCCCTGAATTCCCCCCAGCTCCACAGCCACCAGTGACACAAAACTGTTGGCATTTGGGGGAAAAAAAGATGGGAATAAAGGAGCTTTTGGGAAACGTGGTGTGCTGCAAGCAAACCTGGGGTACAACAGCAAAATTTAGGTTAATTTTATCAATAAAGAGAAAAAGGTTAATGCTGTGTTGTTGCTGCTCTAATTTCTGTATGGGAACCATTTTGCTGACAAAATTCTCTCTAATGGGTTCAGTGTTTGGCCTGGGATGTTGACACATAAGGTTCAGAATCCTCACAGATCAGGCCAGGGGAGCACAGAGGATTACTGGGCCACAATTTGTTTATACCAGGTCTGCTGGAGCCCAGGACCATGGGGAACACCTTTCCCAAGTCCCATGTTGAGCACCAAACCCTGGAAAGGACCTTGTCCAGTCCGGTTAAACCAGCTCCCACCAACCCTCACACTGAAGGAGGATCCAGACCAGAAAAGAGATGCGAGATTTAGTCTGAGAGCTTTGCTTGTCACAAACGGTGGTGGCAGATGATGCTGTAGGGCAGAGGAGACAAATTCAGGCCCTTTCATCCCATCAAATCCAGAAACGTGGAACACCATCCTTAAACCAAGATTTGAGGTAAAATTCTTGGTCCCTTTTTGCCCCTGATGAAGCTCAAAGTCAGAAAAACCAAAAGGACAGCACTCCTTGGTGGGGCTAAATGAATTCTAAAATGTTTATTTTAGAATGACTTCATCTGAAGAATTACTAAAATCTGACCTGTGTATCCATCCATCCATCCATCCATCCATCCATCCATCCATCCATCCATCCATCCATCCACTCCTATTGCTACTCCACCTGGTTTTAAGCTCTTAGGATTTCTGCTGTCAGAAAGAGGCAAATCCCCACTTCTTATTTCAAGTATCACCTTCAATTACAAACATTCAGCTTTAGTGCAGGAGGGCAACATTGGATTAATTATTAATGGATGTTTCTGGACCAGCTTCAGCTCCTTTTTCTGGAAGACACAATTCTATGTTCTACATTTTGTAATTATCAGGTCTAAAACCTGCATCCCTTACATCTCTTCTTCTCCAAAGAATCCCAACCCCCAGTCCTTGTGACTCTCCTCGGAATTAGGAGTTCTTCTTTTTATTTCTTGCTATTAATGTTTAGAAACTCTGAGGGTGTATGATTAATGCAGGTAGTGTGACTTTGATATAGGACAAAGTAGCATTAATTGTATGATATACATTATTTTTAAAACAACTACATTGTCTTCATCTTGCATAATTATCTCTTTGTTGCTGTTAATCAGGATTTCCCAAAGTGGCACACAATAAAAAGCATTAAGGTTTATGTCAGCAGATCCAAATCTGGAATCAAACCTATCTGTACCATCAGGTGCCTATTAGGCTGGTGGAATTGCACATTAAAGACACTCAGACAATACAGATGCTTTTTTCTTGCAGTAACTGGGAGAAAGGAGAAATTGGAGCTCTGGAAACAGATGTAGGAAAAGGCAGTTCCTGCCCAATCCATTACAGACAAGTGAAGAGAGGGAAAAGAGGTGAAATATTCACCCACTGATGTTTTTGAGTGGTGTCACAGTGAATTTCAAGAATATCTTGCCACTTAAAAATATCCTCAAGGTATTTTTCACTCAGATTTTAGGGCAAGGTTGTTCTCTGTGAATTTGTAAATAAAGAAGTCAGGGCTGCTGCATTAAAGGGGCTCCCAGGGGGGGCAGCAGGGCCGGGCAGTGCCTGTCCCATAGGTGCCAGTCCAGCCTGGGAACAAGAGTGACCACTGCCCCCCTTCCACTTCAGAGGCAAGGGATGAGTGTGGAGCAGACAGGTCCCCAACAGGGGCAGAGGCAAGGCCAAGGGATGCAGAAAACCATCCCATCATTGGGGCAGCCTGAGGAACTGCTGGTGCCAGCAGCAGAGCTCAGCCTTTGTTCTGGGGGCAAGATCCATTTCCTAGAGCAAGAATGGACAGCTGGACACAGCCATCCATGTGGGATTGGTGTGTAGGATGAAGAGCTTACCAGTTTAAGGCACATCAGGCCAAAGGAGAAAATGAGCCTGGAGCAGCGAAGTAAGAATGATAATACCAAGCACTTATGTTCAAAGCACTGTACAAATATTAATTAAATAATCCTCAAAGCCAGCTCTGGAGTAGATAAGCAAGTGTCATTATCCCCTCCTTGACGGGGAGTCGGAGACAGCAAGGTTAAGTGTCACGTCCAAGGCTACACGGAAAGGCTTCAGAGGGTGTTTTTCAGGGATAAACACTCCAAACCCAGCCCTGTGCTGACTCCAGGACTTGGGACCATTCTGGCAGTGGGTTAACAACAAGCAGGAGAGAGGAGGGGTCCAGAGAGGATCCACCATTCCAGAGAAATCCTAAACCTTTCTGCAATCACTTCTATCCCAATTTTCACTCTCAGCACTCACAGTCTGAAGCAGCCCTTGAATCTGGCCAAGGATGGCCTGGGAAGAGATCAGGAGGAAGAGCCATGTGTGTCCCTGGGTGTGCCATCCACCATCTCTTGTTGTCCCCTTGAGCATGTCCAGTCCCTCCTGTGACACAATAACGTTTGTCATTAGCTTCAAAATAAACCAGGAAAAGAAATCAATAAATAGACAAAGTTGAGTTGATAAGGAATTAAAAAAGAGGTTAACTCTGAATCACCCCCATACTTTCAAGGCTGTGGGCCCAAAAGAGGGAGCTCCACCATCTGTGGAAGTGTTGTGTTTCTCCTGGAATTCCAACCATCTTGTGCAGGTTTCCCAGCAGAAAATCAATTCTTGAGTGTTTTCCATCTGAAGGAAAAGAGGAAGAAGGGTTCTTTCTGGAACTTGACCCAGAAATTAAGTAACAATGGATCAAGGAACTCCAGTTTGACCCACTCCCCCTGTAAAAGGCTCCAGTTGGAAATGTTTCAGGTTTGGGCCAATTTTTCAAAAGTAATGAATATTTAGAAAGAGTGAATAGAAAGAGGAGACTCAGAATATGGGGCCAGGAAAACACTTTTCTTGGGAAAAAAGGACTTATAGGTCAAAGGTGTCTACTGCTCACAATATGGATTAGAGGGGGATTTCTGTGAGTTCTGGAGGGAGCTGGGGGGAGGGAGCAGGGAGAGGAATTGCCTTTGGTCTGTATTTGTTGCTCCAGTTCCTGTTCTGACAGCAAAGCAACTTTGATTGTAAGATGAATTGTGGGCTCTATTTGGGATGTTGGTATTTTCTCCAGAGCTTTTGACTTCAGGGAGACAAGAAAAGTGAGGAGGGTGTAGAGCTGCCAGAAACAATAACAGGAACATTTGCCAATTAATCCATCACATGCTGCAGCACCATTTACCTTTCACCTTCCCAGTTCTGAAGAGTCAATCCAAATATCAAATTGTCCCTGGACACAGGAAAAAAATGGGAGGATGTGGGGTTGAAAAAAGGGACCCATCAATAATAGGACAATGCTTCTAATTTCCTGTGCCGCTCATTAGATGTGACCTGGTCAGTAAATCTGGGCACTATTTCCACAATATTCCTTTTAAACACACATTTGCCTCACCCCTTCTCTGAGCATCGCCCCCACACTTACTGGGATACCTGGGAAGCAGCACAAGCACCAGGACTGGATGTGCCTCCATCTCAAAAAATTTTTGGTAGAAAACTTCTGATGGAAACTCTCCCAAGTTATTATTCAACAGTATCCTCGATTTTTGCTAGGATTCATAAACACAGGCAAAGAGAGATGTGTTTCCAGGTTTAACGAGCCATTTATAACTAATTACTGAAGCTTATTAAGTACAGCTTTGGCTTAGGCATTTTATCCCTACCTTTTCTCTACAGTATTCACCAAAATTTGGCTTCCTAGGAGGAACTAATTGAATTTCATGGTTTACACATTACTTGCACACTCCCTTTAATCCCCAGCTCTAGTTTTTCTGTTACAGATTGTCCCAAAAGAAACCCAAAACATTAACTTTGTATTTATTGTGTAAATAAGGGTGGTTTTAAAAATTCTATCTACACAGACACACACAAACTGGGCTGGAGCCTTTTGCAATTCTGTGCAACTCCATTAAATCAGCATCCACACATCAGGATGGAAACTGAAGTAAGATCTTCTGTGGGTGATTGTGGACAAACAGGATCAGCTCAGTCAGATATTTGTGAGCTGCCAAGGGAAATTGGCTCCCACCTGAAGATTTGGATTGATTTGACTCCTGTGTGCTGGGCATGGCTGTGACACCTCCAGTCCTGTGTCCAGTTCTGGCTCCTCAGGACAAAAAGGACATAGAGGGGCTGGAGNGGCTCTGTGTGACAGGTGGGGATGGGGACAGCTTGGGCTCTGTGGTCTTTTCCACCCTCATGATTCTGTGATTTTTAATGGCAGATTTGGGGTGATTAACAGTTCAGTGCAAGTGGGGAAGCTTCCCTCTTTCAGCTCCTCAAAGCTGCCAGGTCCAACCAAAGCCTCTGTGTCTGGACACAGCATCTCCTCCCAAATGCTGGAGGAAATCCTGGGCCTGATGATGTCAAAGGGAATTTGTCTTTACCATGAGCACAATCAATATTTTACCTTAAACTCTTGCCCCTGTAAGCACTTTGTTAACACCTGCTTTAGCACCTGGTACTGCTCAGGCCAAACCCCATCCAGGCAGTGATGCAATCCATCAGCTATTCCATTAAATGGGAGTATTTTTATATCCCAAAACACATAGTTTGTATTTTCAGGTATATTTTAAGGCACTGTGAGGCCAGGCACAAGCTGCAGTCCAGCTTTTTGAAGGGGAAGCAGCACAAGGAGGAATATTCCAGGTAAATTTTTAATAAATGTGTATGTGCAACGAAACAGCTGCAGCCCAAGGCATTTTTAGCAAGTTACAGCAGTGTGCTGCTTGATCTTTACCACAACATTTCCTACAGAAACAGTGTGAGGAAGCCTGCCCGGATTTTCCAGAAGGGCTGGGGAATGCAGGTGACCTCCTGAAAAGTTCAAGCAACAATTTCCAACAGAAATGGAAGCTTTTCCAGGGATCTTCCTCTCTTTTGTTAACTGCATCTTCAAGGGGGTCTCCAAATGTGTGAGTGATAACAAAAAGCCGTCTAGAGTTCACATTATTTGAAGTTTTAAGGAGGAAGATGTTAAAAGAAACAACCCTCTCTTCAGTGACAACACAGCTCAACCCACATAATCATACCCCAGAATTAAATTCTACTAACAGCAGTATATTTGGGTTGATTTTATTTTTATGAGCACAGCTTGTGGGCTGCTGTTGTGCAAATCAGCTTTCCCAGTGCGAATAAAAGTCAAAAAAATTGTCTTGAAAATCTTTTGAAAAATGCAAAATAACTTTTGTTTTTTTTCCATCCAGCCTTGTCTGAATAGCTGAATTGCGCCACAATTAAAAAACACATGTCAAAGAAAATTAAAAATTAAAAAAAAAAAAAAAAAGCTAAAGCAGCTACTCAGGCCTGGGAAAAATCAGCACTTCCAGTCAGATCTTGGCAAAGGGGGAAGCAGCAGAAGCTGAAGTCTCCAAGGAGGGACTCTCAGGTTACCACAGAGCTGGGGCCATCCCACCAACCCCACCTCCAGTCAAAGGCTGACAGGGGATTTCAGGCCATGGGACTCCTGTTTGCCATCTGCACGTGGGTAAATTGTATTCAGAGCTATTGCCAAAACAAATAAACGGGGGAAAAAAAGGAAAAATAATTTTCCATTGCTTTCAATTCTCTGAATGCTCTGACTGAGGCACTGGAACAGATTCCTCAAAGCTTTGGTGGCCCTGGGAGTGTCCCAGGCCAGGCTGGAGCAGCCCGGGATAGTGGAAGGTGTCCCTGTCCATGGCAGCGGTGGGATGGGATGAGCTTTAAGGTCTCTTCCAACCCAAACCATCCTGGGAGTCTGTGGTTTCCTGAGGAAAGGAAGGTTTTCAGCACAGGGTGCCTGGGTGCCTCCCTTGGGGCCAGAATTTGGTATCTGTCCCCAGTGATGTCCCCAATATCCATCCCCAATGACCATCTTGCTCCTGGTTATGTTGTTTTCATCTGGCTGTGATTTTACACCCTGCTGGAGAGTCAAAACTGATCAGCTTTACTTTTTCTCTCCATGCCTGTGTCATAAAAACAGCCAAGTGTGCAGAGAATGGACTGCTAAAATTGTATCCTTTGTTACCATATTTTTCCTCCATAAATTGGTCTAAGATTAATTTAAATAATATGCCCAAAAAACCCCCATAATTGAGCACACTTTATTTTTAATAGTCTGTTATAAACACACTCAGATGCACTTTGAAAGTTGCAAATAAAATATCCTTTCATTTGTACTTAAACTGAATTAAAGGATCAACTTTAATTAACTAAAAAATAACTCCTCTCTCTCACTGTTCAGGGTGGACAAAAATGGTCTTGTCTAATCTGCTCACTCAATATCCATTCCATCTCTGGAGGAAAAAAACAAGGTGTGTGCACTAAAAAGTGCACTAAAAAGTAGCGCAGGGAAGCAGAGAGAAATGTTCTTTAAAATATTTTAAGTGTTCTTTAGAGCTGAGATTTGAAACAGAGCAAAGGGAAGAGTTCAGCCAAAACCTGGTTGTAATTCATGGGGTTTGTGAATGGGGTTTGCTGGGGAGGGCAGCAGCCTATGTGATTTGGAGCTGTACATTTTTATACATATTCTGCAGATCTTTATCTCAGAAATACGTTCCAAAATGTGTGGATGTGGCACCTGGGGACCTGGGTTAGAGCTGGGCTTGGCAGTGCTGGGGAACACGACGATCTTTTAGGACTTTTCCAACCTTAACAATGCTGTGATTCTGTGATCTGTTATCTCCAAGCGTGAAAAACACATCATGGACTAATAAAACTTTATTAAAAATGGCCTCAGGCAGCAATGCAAGGTTAACTGGGTGGCTTCATCCTGTTGCTTCCAAAGAGCAGCCGAGTTGGAGGGGAGGTCAGCATGGGACAGCCAGGGCAGGGCATGGTCCTGCCCCTTCCCTGTTTGTGTTCTCCACCTGCCTCTGGACTGGCTGATCTGCAAGAAAATAATCCATGAAAATATTGCAGGGACCCTCAGTGCTGTCACTGCTGTCCAGGCTTCAAAAATAACTCATGGGTGAGGGCTGCAACGATTGTTTGGAGCCCCTTTATGAAGGAGGGTGATCACCCACCCTAAATCACCCAGGAGTATTTAAAAAGTTATTATTCATTAAAAATCCCTCTATGTCTCTTGAGAGCATTGGAAGTCCCATCATTGACCACACTGAAACTCTGACCAAGAGCCAGCCCTGGTGACGTCCAGCCCCCTCTTGATGGTCAGGAATGGAGCAGGGACTCTGCAAGAGTATTCCTGCTTTGCCATGGGCAAGGTGTCTCCAAGCTGGAGTTACAGCATTCCTCACTTGCCTAAAATCAGCCCCAAACAGCTTTTCCTGTCACTTAGAGAGCATTTCAGTGGCCACATGAAGGACCTTGAACACTTCCACTTTTCCAGCCACAGCTTCTCTGGGAAAACACCTCTAACTGGGAGCAGTGTGAACTCAGCAGCCAGAAACAACAGCAAACTCAATTATTCTTGTTAAAGGACGGATTTTATGGATTCAAATGTCATAACAAACTGAAGTGGCAGCCCCTGCCAGGTGCTGGGGAACATCCTTGCAAGGATTCCTTGCTCACCACACACTTGGAAGCTGAGGGATGGAGCTCTGCACATCCAGGATGTGGACAATTCCCTTGGTCCCTGGAGATGTAGGACTAAAAATCATCTCTACTCTCTTTTTCTCCTTTTTAACTCCCATCTTTGGTGCAGCTACAGAACCAGAAGGCAATAAAATGGTGCAAGAAGGACATAAAAAGACAACTTTGCTCCCCCATGGCAGGAAGTGCTGCCCATTCACATCTGTCCTGACTGCTCTTGTAGGACAAATCAGGCTTAGAGAGAACAAAATGGTCACCAAAGCTCTTCCTAGAGGTGGGAAATAGAGTAGGAACCTCAAAAAAAAGAGAGGTTTTTCCATGGTTTTGAAGTGAACAGATTGCTTAGGTGTTTTCACTGTTTTAAAGTCACTATATTCAAAAGAGATTAAAAAAAAAAAAAATCCCAACAGAATATTCTGATGGAATTTCTTCTGTTCCTAAGAATGAAAAAAAAAAAAAAAAGAAAAAAAAAGAGAAAGAAAAAAAAGAAAAAAGCAAACCAACAAACCAACCAACCAACCAACCAAAAAAGGAAACCAAGCTGGTCTTAATTGCAGCTTTACATCCAAGCCCTAATGAAGCCCAGGAAGGGCATCAGGGAGGGGAGAGGCAGCTCAGGAGCAGTGTGGGGCCACAGTCTCGTACCCTCTCTGTCCCTCACCCTCCCCTGGCCCGAGGTGTGTGCTGTGATCTCAGTTTTGTAGGAATGAAAGAGAAAAAGCCTTTTTTTTTTTCCCAAATAGCTTTGCAGCACTCAGGGATTGCTGATACCAAGATCCTGCTGAAAACCTCGGCTACGTCCCCCCTTCACTCAGGCAGCATTTCATTAATTTAGAAAGCATGATCTCATTAAGAAATTCCATTCCAAAGTTTCTGCAGTTGAAAAGCTGTGGAATTTCCCCAGGTTCTCAAAACCTTTGGTCAAAAAAAGCCAAGTAACTCCCCATTCCTCTTTAAACAAATAAGGTTAGCAACCCTTTTGCCATTCACAATTCAACATTCACACTAAATTAATTTTTCCAAAAGTAATTCAAATAAAAGCTTTGCTGCTGCTACCCTTTTCAGAGCTGCAAGATTGAATAAGGCATCTGAATAAAATTGTGTATTACAGCCTTCTTTAATATTTAAGCATGACATTCATTGATTTGTTTCTTGTTTTCTGCAAACCTTGACAACATGATAAAATAAATCATAAGAAGAAAATATAGTGGTAACATCTTTTATGGACTTCACATAGTCATCAATCTCAAGCTGTGAGTGAATTATCAGTGCAGCAAAAAGATCTATGTTTTAAGAGCTCCAATAGCACACCAGCTAGAGCTTTTTCACAAGCAAACTCAAGGCGAGTGACTGATAAGCATCATTATTGTTTTCTGAGAGTCTGGTTTATAGTGTGTTGTGGAGGTGTTGGCATATATGTTTCAGAAGGAAAGGTTTGATCAATTCTAAGTAGACATCTACTAACATATAAAAAATATAACAAGGGTTCCTGCTGAGCAGTATTAAAGTACCTATTGCACCATGTCAGCATGACAGGCCCCATGTTGTGTTTTTGATTATATTTAATATAGAATTAACCTTTCTTAATGGAACATATTGTGCATGCAATGGGAGTGAAAAATATTTATTTTGACCAAAACAAATATCATCCTTATTTAGGTTTTAAGGAATATTTCTTTATTTTCAATTTATAAAACTTCTCGACATAAAATTGTCGCAGCCCCGAACTGACAGGAAGGAATAAAAGAGAGTTTTTGGTTTTTTTCCCTGTGGCTCGTGAGCCATAAAGAGAGGAAGCTGCTGAGGGCATCAGGGAAAACATCTGTGGGGCAGCAAATGGGGAAAGGAGGAATGTGGGCACCACCACCACCTTATCCACTGGTGATTCCATGAAATGCAAGGAGCCATCCCATTGGAATTACCAGATGCCAACGCTCTCCATGCTGGTGGTTTCAACGGGGAAGTACATCCCCAAAATTGGAAAATAACAGAATTGAGGGGATGGTCTGGAGTAATCAAAGGCTGGGAAGAGAAATGTGGAACTAGGAATTAATTTGAGGGGATGGAGCAACTCACTTGCAGGAGGTATCATTGTTTTTGCTGTGAAAAATGCCACTCCCCAAAGTAAGGCTTTATCCAGGCTCCCAAATGTTTTATATCTGCTAAATGGGCTAATGAAAGCTTTAGGTTTAGAAAGCAGTAGCCTAGGGATTGTAAGAGTAAATATTAAGATGTTTTCTGACAAGCTGAATATATGTGGTTTCCCACAAAATCCCACAGTGCTTTGCACTCCATAAATATCACTCCTCTTCCCTCACAACTTTTTACTCCATGAAATACGATGCCGCCGTCCACTGAAACATAGCTGCACTTTCCTTGGGCTGGAGCCTGGGCACACATTTATTTACATAGGTTGAACACCATTCATCGCCCTGGTAATTAATGCACTCCGTCAGGATCGGGGGGAAGGATTTCCTTTGCCATCCCACACGGAACAGGAATTTTCACGGGAATCTCCTCAAAAACAGGAGATTTCTGAAAGGAGCTCTTGGAGGCCTTTGGAGTTTTGTATCAGGCAGAGCCAAATTCACCAGGCCAAATCTTCAAATGAATTTACAGGGCAATATTATTGGTGGCCTGATGGATTTGGGCAGATAGGGATGCTCTGAATTATTGATATTCCAGGGTGGAATTCCTGTCACTTTAGGCCCAGCCCTTCTTGTAGCGCTAGTTTCATGCCTAAGATGTTTCAGTTTTCTAAAATTCTTTTCCCAAGCAATTTTCTGTAAACAAAAGAAGTGTTTTTGTAACTGTACTATGCTTTCATTTCTTTTCCTAGGAGGGACTTCTTATTAATGTCCCTCTGGTCTGACCAACGTGATTGAAGAAATTTGTCTTTGTTTCACCAATCGAATTGGTCTTTGTAAAATAGTATAAAAAGAAGACACATCCCAAAAATAAAAGAGCCATTTTCAGCCTTCTGAAACACAGAGTCTGTGTCATTGTAGTGTACAACAGCATCACCCTTCTGGCTGTGGCTGGGGGGAGCTGCAACCTGGAAGAGGTGACTCAAAGACTTTCTTGGTGCTCTTAAAGGCTGGAGAAGAGCTGCAAAAAGACATAAGTGTTATTTGTATCCATTTTCTCCTTTTATTAAAGAAGCTGCTTGAAAGTTAAACTTGAAGCAGTGCCCTGGCTGGGTTTCCTCAGGTTATGAGAGCAAGGCCTGCTCAGTAGCAAAATTCAGAATCTCAAATGACGTCCAAGCTCTGCAAAATGCTTAACTTGGTAAGTGGGGAGATTTTCTTGTAAATTCAATTTTTCTTGTAATTCAATACTGCACCAGAGGTCTCACTTGATGGAAAAGAGTCTCTGTGCTCCTGGAGTGTTTTACAAATATGTAAATATTATACCTAAGCTGCCCCTGTTAATTAAATATGGCACTTTACACAAGCATATTGTTTCCAGTCTCAATGTTCTGGCTTAAATCCATCATCAGTAATTACGTTCTGTCCTTTTAAATTCTTTCCTGGCTTAATTAGCCAAATTATTCTACTTCACTTCCTGTCCCAAACTTGCACGCAGTGCTGGTGACCCTTCTCTGTGGCTCCTGGGTTTTGTCCCCTCATAGGAGTTCTGGCATCATCAGTTATCCATGGGGAGCTGGGAATTCCACAGGGATGCTGTGGCTCCCGAGTGCTGTCACTGGGCTCTCACAATTTACTCAATGTATAATCACAGTATATATTTATTTATGTTTTACTTACATTTTTGAAGCGTTTTTATATCATATCTGCTTCTCCTGAATGTTTTTAATTCATAATAAATGGAATTTCTAGTGTTAAAGTTGCAAAATACTCTCTTCCCAACTCTCTTCATACTTATTTAGATGAAGGAACTAAACAAACAAACAAAAAAATCATCCAAACCATCAGGCTATGCAAAATAAAGCAGAAATTAATACTTGTTAAAGCCAAAAGTGCTGAACTAGAAGAGCACATTGGAGGCACTGGACAGTACAGAAAATCAAGGACTGCAAACAAGAACTCCCCATTTTTAATTTCCAGTTATTTGGATATTAAATTAATGGCTCCAGGTCTTGGGAACATGGAACAGCACCACAGATGAGAGAAACTGTTCAAATTCCAAGAGGAGTTCCACGATTAATAAAGATAAAGCAGGGACAAGGTAGGAAGGCAGGGAGCTGCAGTTTAATATACTTATCCTATGAATATTTCTATAAAATCTCTTCAAGTTTTTAGTGAAACAAAGTCCTGAATAGAAATGGAATATTTATTTTCAATACCAGCTTTTAGCTACCAAGATTCCATTAAAATTATGCCAGAGAAAAAAAAAATTAAAGATATGTATCTTGCTAATAAAAATGCACTTTGGTGAGAGATGTTGGGGAAGCAGAACCTGCTGTAAATTAGGTCACTTCTCCAGTAAACCATCTCCTGAACTCCTTTGTGGGAATTATGTAGGAAACAGGTTTTCTTTTCAAATCTTAATATAAAACTTGGAGAAAGAACAAGTCTTCTGCCTTATTCACATTCATAAAAAAATCATAATGTAGCATCAATATTCACTTAATAAAGAGACCATTTACACTGCTGGGCTGCTGTTCTTTTGTTTGCCAGGGTGGATTTTTTTTTAATCATATGGAAGAGTCGGTGCAGCAACATCTGTGACTTGTCAGTCATTTAATTAACCAAAGAAAAGCTAGCTATTCATTTTATTTCTGTATATGTTAATGCTAAAACCTAATAGAAAACAGCTAGTAAATTGTCCTCTGCATATATTGGACACAGCAACAATTACTCTGGCAGAGAAGATATAATAAAAGAGGAAATTTTAATAGTATTCTTATTCTATTTATTCTCAGGGGCTTCTGTTTCAAGGTACTGTAGAAATTAACAATTATTCCTTTTCATTGTTTTTGATGATCTTTTTCTATTACGGCCCTATCCGACTTAAAAGAAAATATAATTTGAACTTTTCTCTTTTTTTTTTTTTGTATTAAATTTTCTTTGGCACCCAGAGATTTCCTTTCTGGATGGTTACGGGGAGGTCCTGAGAAGGTTCAGAAAAATAAGCAGCAAGTGTTTGTTTCAGACAGCTGGTTAAGGCATGTCAGTTATTGGGACAATCAAGAGAACTCAGCTTTAAACCCAGAACTTTCACATAATAAAATAATCTGCTTTTCCAGCCTTCATTTTATTGACAAATATGTCTTTCCCATATTTTTGGAATGTCTGTCATACGATACGTCTAAATACTTGCTATTGCTCTGCTATATAAAGCAATTAACTGACTTTATACGGCAAATTGTCAGAGGATTTCTCCAGAAAGCTTGGGGAAATCTAACCTACAGAACTATTCTCCAATTTATTGACATGCTACGATGGTGAAAAAAAAGTAGGACATCAATAAACAGCTTTAGCTGGAAAACTGGAATCTGATTATAAGTATTGGGAGCTGGAGACCAGAGCCTCAATTAAAATACATGGCAGTGCTTTGGTTTAAAGCAGAGAGGTGCTGGATTTTAATGGGGAAAAGCAAGGCTTGGAGAAGGGTGGGAATGCTGCTGTGTGGAGTTTGACATCCAAAGTTCCCCCTGGGTCTTTTTGAACTGGATCCAGGTTCAGCTCCTCATCCCAGACCACTCCTCTGCCTCTGGGAAGCTTCAACAGGGAGAGAATCTTCAGGATTTTGTGCAGGAAATGATCTTGTCTTCCTTTCCAGGGCAGAGTGATGGTGCAAGAGGAAAGTTGGAGCACAGGTTGAGATAAAATAGCTCAGGCTTGGCCCTGGATGGATTCCTCACCCTCAAGGAAAGTCCTTCTACTCACTGCAGAATCCAAATCCCCCAAAACAGCAGGTTTGGAAATTTTGGGTTGAGAAAAGCCATCAAACCATAACCATTTATGTTTATGAAGTAAATATTGATTAGGATTGAAACACCTACATAAGAAAGTAGATTAAATAGATAAGCAAGTGCTGGATCATTCACAGTAATCTACAAGATAGCCTGAAATCCCCCTAATTCACAAACAGGACTTCAGAATCACAGAATCATTAAGGTTGGAAGAGACCTCCAAGATCATCAAGTTCAACCTCTGAATGAGTAACACCAAAACTGCAGCAACAGACTAAAAATACAGCAAACCACAGATTTCACAGGATCAACCATGGCTAAAAAATAAAAAAAGAGGATAAATCACAGCGAAATTCATATACGTGATGTTAAAAAGGTGATTTTTAATATCATGAAGAAAACCTTCCTACCTGAACTTTAACTTTGTTATTTTTGCTAAAAGACCTTGTACTGTGGTACCTCACCTGCAGTGCTGAGAGGACAGGGAAGAGCTGCTGAGACTGGCTGAGAGTAATTGCTTTGTTAACAAATTATCTGCTTAAACACAGTTCTTACACCTGTGTAGCTTGAGTTTTTCAACACCATTTTCTGCTCTTTTATCATCACTGGTGGTTACACTCATTCAGACCTTGGTTTTATCTGCAACCTCTTTTATTGACTTTTAGGGTTGGTTTACAAGGAGCAATAGGGGCTGGATCTTGGTACAGCAGAGCAAATAAAGAGTGCAAAAAGCAGAGGAAGAAACTCCAAACTGAGCTGCAGCCCTTCCTTTGGAGATGTCCCCCCTTGATGAAATGCATTTGTACATGTCAGGAGCCTGGTGCCACCTCCACTGTATTGTTAATATTCTGGTTATCATGCAAGAAGTCATTGATGAACAAGTTTAAGCAGTGTGCAAACAACCTCACCTGCTGGGAAGTGTTAAGGTACCCATCATACCATGTCAACTTGACAGGCCTCATGTTGTGTTTCTGATTATATTTAGTCATATAAAATTAGCTTTTCCTAATGTAACGGGTTGGGGAGGCAACGTGGACAGCACAGGAGTTATTTAGGCTAAAACCCATTTGTATTCAGATTTACTAATGAGAAGCACAATATGAGTAAAATTCCCGACTCACTGAACGCATTTCTGGGGTGCCTGGAGCCTTAATCCATGGAAAAGGTGATAAAGCAGGAAGGTTTTGGGATGTTCCTGATGTCCAGCAGGGCCAGCTCCAGGCCCCACACAGCTCCTGCCTGTCCATGGCAAGACTGCAGCTGTCTCCAACTTGCCTGGTGCTGTGCTCACCTCCAGGTGGGATTTTTAGAGTTATTTAGAGCAGTTTTTAGGAAATTACAGTGGTTGCTGGTTTCCAGTCTGATTTTTTTTCCCTTTCCCCTCCTCTTTCTTTTAATTTCTTCTCTCATCTCCTTTCCTTTCCTTTCTCTTTTTTCCTTTCCTTTCCTTTCCTTTCCTTTCCTTTCCTTTCCTTTCCTTTCCTTTCCATTCCTTTCCTTTCCTTTCCTTTCCTTTCCTTTCCTTTCCTTTCCTTTCCTTTCCTTTCCTTTCCCTTCCCTATTTAATTTCAATTTAAAAAATTTATGAGAATATTTTCATTTTTTTCAGGTCAGCCGTATTTTCCATATATTCCTTGGAGTGTCCTGCTGTCACAGATCATATCCCCGTGACACAGACCAAAGGAAAATCCCAAGCAGAGGAGTTGGCAACATATTGCCTTTCCCAAAATGTACTGGATAAACCAGTCTGAGAGTCACCAAACTGCTTTGATTAAGGTAAAAGCCAAAAAATGTCCAATTTCTCCACCAACCAGCAAAACCTCTCAGCACTCCCAGGCAGTAGCTTTGGTTCCCTTTGGTTCTTTGCCATCTCGAATTCAAGGTTCAGTGACCCATTCCTACCCACTGGCTGTTGGGCAAAGGATCAGGATTTATTAATTATTATAAAAGCCAGGGAGGGGGCCTTCCTAATTAAAGACTCCGGGTGTGACTCCTCATTTCCCACTGCTTGCCAGCCTGCTGTACCTGGGTCTGCTCAGATGACACTCAGCCCTTAGCCTGGAACTGGATTCTTAGAAGGAATTAAGGGAGGAAAAATGCAATAAAAAAAAAATCTTCAACCGCTTGTGCAGAAAGAGGGAAGGTGAAAAAGAGTGTAATTGTTCAGTTCAATAAAGGGGGAGACACAAAAATGCCTTTTTTATTAATGTTGTTGAGGCTTAAAGGCTGAAATTTGGCATGGAACAGCTCTGGAGCCTCGTATGAGAGGAAACCGAATGACTGATTTATGAGCACTTGGAAATTGCTTCCCACTCTGGCTCATTAATGGCTAAATTGGGCTTAGTCCTCATCCAGCAACACTCCATTGGCCCGGGATGCTCTGGCCACGAGGCCCCTCCGAATTTCCAGCACTGGTCAAGGCTGCATCAAACTCATCATTATTATTATTACTACAAACCCCAAACTATTTAAATGAATTAAAGGAATATTATTAATGGGAAATGCAGGCAGCCTATATGAGCTTAGGAGATGATGAGGGGCTGTGACAACACTTTTCTTTATGGCCAAGACCTTAGCAACAACGATTTTCTGAGAAAAAGAACTATTTTGTAAGATAAAGAACTATTTTTGAGAGAAAAAATTGTATTTCTTCTTATCCTTGCATTGCAGTGACAGCAGAAAGACAGGCTTTTGTCACTTGAAATGATTTTGCAATGAAGCAAATCCCTGATTTACAAAAGTTTAGGACATCACTGGGAATAAAAGGTACTGCTGCTTAATTAAAATGTACTTGATGGGTGGAAATCAGCATTCAAAGCACCGAGAAGTTACAGCGGCAGCGACAAACGAGTTTGTGTTTTGTGTTGCGATTTACTGCCAACAGCTCTGCCTTGCCGGGGCCGCGTGATGTTCCAGGGAATGGGCTGGAAATTCAATCCGTGCCTAATGTGCTTAACTCGGGAAGGGAAAAGAAAGAGCATGGGCTGCCAGGAGCAGGGGACAGAAAATGCTGATTTTAATAGATAATGGGTCTAATTTAACCTGGATAGAGGGAAAAGGAAAGGAAAGGAAAGGAAAGGAAAGGAAAGGAAAGGAAAGGAAAGGAAAGGAAAGGAAAGGAAAGGAAAGGAAAGGAAAGGAAAGGAAAGGAATTAAAAAACCCCCAAATAAATACTCAAAAAAATTACTAAACAGATTTTAGAAGTTGCTCATCAGTGAAACAGTCACTCTCTGCAAAGTTTCCTATTTCTAGACATGAAAATAGAACTATAAAATTCGAGTGTTCTGGGTAATATTGGGATGAGCGTATTGGAAGGGCAGAGACCTTCACTCGCTCTTTCAACTGCTCAGGGGCCAGGCCATGGCTCTGCTGCCATCCTGATCCCAGCCCTGAGGAAAGAGAGGAGGATGGGGCTCAGATTCACAGGTGAGTAGAAAACTCACACCCTGTGCTACCACACTGAATGAAGTGACCCACTAGTGGGATTTGGGACAGAACAGATGGATAAGGAAAGGCATTCAGGGCTGCAGGAGAACAGGAAGCACTTACAGGAGAGGATTGGCTTCTGCAGTCTCATGTCAGAGAGAGAATGCTCAAAAAACAGGGCAATTTAACAAGTCAAATAATCATTTTTTTGAAAAACACTTTCACCTTGGAAGGCAATGACAAGGAACCATCTGCAATCAGATCCCCCTCACCTTTTTCTGGTGGAAGCAGAGGAAATCCTGCAGCGATATTACCTGTGCTAATGTGAACAGAGCTCAATCCACAGGAGAATAGGTGAGCAAATGGGGGTGCACACAAGTGTAAGCCCCAATTCAAGAATGTGTCCCTGGTTGCCTGGAGGGTAAAAAAAAAAAACAAAAAACCACTCCTGGCAAGTGGAGAATGCATTATCTCCATAATATAGCTGGGAGATACCAGAGGAAATTTCAGCATCAAATATTTGTACACGGGTCCTATTTATTAAAAGCAAATATTGACCCATCGGTCCTTAAATATTTTAAATAATTTATTCTAAATATTTTGATACCAGAGTAAATTAATGCTAAAGCATTTCTTTCTTTGTGCCAAATCAGTGCTTCCCAGTAGGAAGTTAGTCCATCCTTGCAAGCAAGCTTTCACTCTCAGTAGGCAGTCCATTTCTGTAGAGTGCCATTAACTTAATTTCAAAAAGAACCAGTAAAGGTATATGGAGCAGGCAGTAATAGCATGGAAAATATCCAAAATTACTAGACCCCAGCAACAGAACTTCGATGCCATTTTCATGCACTAATAATTTGTAGTTTACATATTGAAGGTAACTATAAACTGACTACTTCCTTGGTTAAGTCTTGCAGGTAATTGCAAATATGTTGTTAGTGCTGTACCTTTCCCCATCTGAGAGCAGCATCTCCAGGAAAAACAACAGAAAGCACAATTTTCACTTTATTATCCAGAAGTGTTCTGGATTTTCTTTGTCACCAACAATATTAAATTTACTTGTGATCAAACTGTAAAAGTGTGGGAATTTTTAAACTAGATTTCATAACTAGAAATTGTAACATTTTGGATACTCTTGACTTTAATTTAAGTCAGATCTTGTCTTAATAATGCAAATTTGATAAATACGAAATACACACATGGAAAATTATGTGTTTCAAATCAGAAAAATCTTTTAGAACTCCCCTTTATTTTGGCTGAGAAATTTAATCTGTGGAAAGAACAGTATCAACAGGACTACATTGTTTACTCTTGAGTGTCATCCAGAATAATTTGTGTGAGAAGTGGAGCACAGACTTTCCTGTTCCTTCAAAGGTTTTCATAGAGAATTCTGTACTTCCACACTTCTGCTGCCCCAAGAGCTACTGGTTGGATGGTTTTCATATGCAAAGCAGATGTAGCAAGGAGGCTGGATTTAAAGAGGAGATGGAATGAGGTGGTCTTTTCTTACTCCAAGGTTACCAATATCCCAAATCCCAACCCCCTGGCTCTGCTCAATCTGCTCATGGTGATGGACTTTTGGACCATGTACACAAAATTTTGCTCATATGATGCCTTGGAAAACGAAGGGAGAATCTTCCCATCTGGTTAAATCCAAAGGAAAACTCCTGCTGGTTTTGCTTCTCTCTGTTTCAAGACCTCCTTTTGAGACAGGAGTTTTCTTAGAAAGGTAACAGAAAATCCTGGGAAAGGCTTCCAACCACTCACATTTATTTACCTCATTTATACCAGTCAGCCAGTGCTTTCCCTGCTCACAGGACCTACATTTCACAATTCAACTCATAATTTAAGAATTGTTTGATATTTGAATCTGTGATGTTCTTTAAACTTTGCTGTGCTTGTCCTGTTGGACATTAAAGGGCCCTGGAATCACTTTGGTTTCAAATCTCTTAAAATATTTATCATGAAAAAATGATTGTGCCTCCTCTAAGGGACCACAGAATTTTTTTCTGATAGATAAAATCAGATCAACATCAGCAATGCATCAAGATCAGCAATTAAATGGGTTAATTCTTCATCTTTCCATTAAACCAAAAAAACTGCCCTGGGATGGGGAAATGCTTGGAATATTTGGAAAGAAAAAGTTAGAAAGAGTGTGAGAGAAGAAAGAGAGAAGAGAGAAGAGAGAAGAGAGAAGAGAGAAGAGAGAAGAGAGAAGAGAGAAGAGAGAAGAGAGAAGAGAGAAGAGCCTTTGCAGAATGGGCAGTTTCCACCCCTTCAGCTGGAGCCCACGTTTTGCAGGCTGTGCCAAGTGCAGATCCTGCAGTTGGCCAAGCAGGCAGGAGGTAATTGCAGTGCTGGGCCAGCTCCCTGTGAGGAACATTGCAAACTGCATTTCAGGCCTGAGAGCACCAGCCAGCACAACAAATTAGGGAATGCGATCTGCAAACCACAGCACAGCATTGCTGCCCTCAGAAAAAGACATCCAGTGAGAAGGTTGTTCAGCGAGAAAAGAGGATATTCATAAAAATCCTTTTCCTCATTGACCATCCAAGGGACGTTCGCAGCAAAAGGCACTTTTTGACCAATATTTTAATTGGTAGATAATTGGTACATTGGTTGACTTACTTCTCATCCAGCACTCTTTGGACATGGAAAAAAGTGCTTGTCACCTTATTTAAAACAAATATTTACATATATTTGCAAACCAAGGCACAAGGTTTATAGCAAAGATCTCAAACTGAGTAGCTCACTCTGTTCAATTTCCTGGTGTCCGAGGCCAGGTTTGGCAGGGCTTGGACCAACCTGGTCCAGTGGAAGGTGTCCCTGCCCATGGCAGGAGGCTGGAACTGGATAATCTTGAGGATCCCTTCCAGTCTAAACCATCCTATAATTCCATGCTACATCAACCACCATGACCCCAAGAAATCTGAGCATCTAAAGGAAGTTAAAGCTTCCCATATTTTGGAGGTATCCAATGCCTCTGGATCCAATGTCCTGTAAAAAAAAAAAAAAGTTCAATTCCTTCCAGATCAGGACTTTTTGCAGCTGGAGGTTGGACATGGACTCAATCCCTCTTCCATGCAGGGAAGGGAAGATGTTCCTGTGATTTCCTGTGATTACCCTGACCCTCTCTACCCTCCCCAGGGCATGGGAAGGGATGTAGGGACTGAGAACAGGAGCACAGAGCCCTGACCCTCCCGTCGGGGTGCCCTGTAGGCAGCGAAGGAAATGGAGTAAGGACAAGGAAAATTGGATTTAATAATTGCCACTAATAAAGGGGCAAGCGCAGAGAGCCAGTTCTATGCTGCGGGCAAAATTAATTGCTCAAGGCACATTAACAGTGTATTAGTTAACACATACACAGTGAGTAAATTGTAATTAAGCTAACTAACTAAATAATAAATATGTAGGCTTTGTATGACAATTGGTCCTTGTAAAAATCCTTTCCACACTAGTGAAAATTATTGACTTGCACAACTTAAACAGAAAAAAATCCAAACTTATGCCCATATATTTTAATCTTCAAAATGGCTTGAATTGGAATTTTTATTTTTTTGTATTGGTAAATGAAAGAATGATGTCATACAGCAGCATTAAGTACTATTAAAAAGGCCATAACTAACATTGGGTGCATAAATTATACATAAAATGACACTTTTATGCACTTTGTGAAGAATTGCTTCATGGGTTATGCAACCTTTTCCAAAACAAGTTCCAAGGAATAACATCACCAGTTATGTTTCATAGCTACAAATTGGTAACTGAATTAACATTCATTTATTAAGTTTACATGGAGAACTCCTCTAATTCAACCGCTTGCAGATTATAATTTATTTTTATCCGAGGTATAATTTTTCATCTCTTGTTTTTGCCAAAGTCAATACAACCTCAGCCAAGCTCTGGTTCCAGTTCTCCATTTGTACCCTCCTGTTCTTGGCTACTTACCTAGATGAGTCTTTTCTAGCCGGGAAGGTAAATAAATGAGCTTGGATCACCAAAAAAAAAAAAAGTCATTTGTAAAATTTTGAATTTCAACTACAGTTCCTGAGTCAATATTGACAGCTTTAGGATCCTACTCCTGCAATTTAATAAAAAAATAGAACAGAGAATCGCTTTTGCACATATGGAACTTGAACAACCGATCTGCCAGGAGAGGTTGAATATGTTATTTTTTAATAATCTGTTTTATTTCTCCTATCCCAGTTTAATCTGCAAGTCAAATACAGGCGCACTGTGGAGTGGGACAATATGAAAAGACCTTTTCTCCATGAATAAGCTCCATGAGAATTCCAAAAAGGACTTGTCTTCTGGGACACAGGCTTCTGCAGCTCTGAGGAGATTTACAGTAGCACAGAGGAGATTAGAGGAGACTGGCATCATAATCACATGGAATGTCAATAAACAGGGAGAAGAAAGTGAGGAAGGAGAGCATGAATAAAGAGGTGGAAGAGCAATAGAGAGGATAAAAAAATTTCTGGTGGACCTTATGCAAACCAGAAGAATTAAAGAAGAAGGAACTAATTGTCGCCCAGAGAGGTTGTGGGTTCTCCATCCCTGGCAGTGCCCAAGGCCAGGTTGGACACTGGGGCTTGGAGCAGCCTGGGACAGTGGAAGGTGTCCCTGCCATGACAGGGGTGGCACTGGATGGGATTTAAGGTCCCTTCCAACCCAAACCAGTCTGGAATGCCATGATTTCACAATCCTCTAAATACTGGAGTAAATAAAGGCCTTGCTGCAGACGCTGAGGTCAGATTTAGGTGAGGATTCAAAACTTTAATCTGATAGAGAGTCATTACTAGGAGCAATTTTTGTGGGAACCTTTACATTCCTGGCTCAAAAGGTAATACTCCTGCTAAAAATGTCCTCATTGAAAGAGATCATTACTAAATAGTGACACAACAGGAAGTGACACAAATACAAATTTGTCCTTGGTAGATGGTTAAAGACTTCATGGAACCAGTAATAGAAAACAAGCTCAGATCGAGTTGATTCATTTCAAATTAAATGTTAAGACGAATAAAGTCCCATAAATTCAGTTTTCCTATAGCAAAAGGAGAAATGTGGTAAATGTCAAGGCATGAGGTTACCTGGACTGTACAGAGAACACAGAGCAGGAGGCCACAAACCCATCACCCCTGGCAGAGTGCAGTGATGTAGGGACGCCCCTGAGGAGTTTTCCTCGTGGGCTCTGATGTGCCAGGGTCCTACAAGGTTTTGATCCAAAATTATTTCTAATCAGTCACACTAAATAATCCTCCCTTTTTTGTACTGTCCATTATTCACTGGATCCAGACCTTCCCAGGTTTTTTATTTTCCAAACTCTGAAAATCAGTCATTTCTTAACATTGAAGAGAAAAGGAGTTGTTAGTGAATAAATCTACCCCATCTCACTGCAAAAACATTTAACCAATTCTGTTTCCTTGATCATTTAAGCACTGAAAGGGGAAACCCAGGGAGGTTTGGAGTGCCCATCCCTGGAGGTGTCCAAGGAATTCGTGGAGGTGGCACTCAGTGCTCTGGGCTGGGGACAAGGCACGGATCAGTCACAGGTTGGACTGGATGGGCTGGGAGGGCTTTTCCAACCTAAATAATTCTGGGATTCTGCGACTCTGTGAATCAATCAGACCCTATTCCATGTGCTGATGGTTAGAACAAGGCTGAGGTGAGTATGACCAAGGTGCAGAAACAACCAGGTGAGGCTCTTTGACCTGTGGCAGGCAGGAGAACAGGTAACCAGGAATGATTGAACACTTTGGATCCATTAAACCTGTTAAACATGGCTGAAGCCTGAACTTGGCTGATAAATCATTCCAGAGTATGTCTTGCATGGATTGAAGGGAGAGGGAAATGAAATATATAAAAAAGCCATCAAGACTGAAATTATTCTTTAACCTCCACAGCCTTTAAAGTGTTTCTCAAAGCCTAATGATACCTTGTCATTTTTTCTGATTTAATGCACGTTTGTTCAGGTTGGCCTGGGCCAGGGGCGTCCTGTTTCTTCACAGACAATTTCCACAGTTAGGATAAGGATGTTTCGACCAAATCCAAGCAGCTCCTCCTAAGCAATCTCCAGCATTAGGGAAAGTAGAAACTTGTGAGTTTAGAAGACTTCCTCATTAAAAATCCCTAGTTTAGCCTAGAAAATGGTGGAGTTTCATACAAAAAGTTGATTTCTTGCCTTATTTTTTTGTGTTGATTTTACCTTCTTTCCATTACAAAAGCAGAACTGTCACAGCAAAGATGTATTGATGCCTTTTATGCTGTTACTGGAAAAAATAATTTAAAAATCTGCCAAATTCCACCCAAAAAAGTTGCATTTAACTACTCTGTTTCTCTATTTCCCTAATTTTGAGTTGAACTTCAAAACCTTGCTGAACTATTTATAGAAGGCAGTTGGGATTCTGTTCCTTCAAAGAGAAAACCAAGGATATAAAATATAGCACAGATATGTTGAAAGGACTTCAAAATGTGAAATGGGATAGTATTCTATGTATTACTCCAAAAATGAGCACTTTATATAAAGCAGTTTGAGGATATTATTTTGTTTTTTCATTGTTTCTTGTAGCTGCTGTCTAATCCAATGGATTAGATCATCCAGGGCTCTAAATGAAACCCAGAAATTCCTTTCTTTGTCAGTGCTGGAGAACATTCCACACAGGGTCCCAGCTGGATCTGTCCTGGATCCAATGCTATTCAATATTTCATTAACAACTTGGATGACAGAAGAGAGAGCAGACTTTGGATGACACCAAAGTGGGAAAGATCGCGAGTATTAAAATTCCAAATTATTTTGGAGCAGCATCCTAATGATGACATTTAATAAGGATGAGTGTGAGGCACCATGCATAGGAAGAAAAATCCAATCCACACAAATACAATGGTGGAAGTGGTGTTACAAAAAGCCAAAGAACTTTCTGGGATCTCTGCAGAGCATCATTAGAGCCTTAAGGAAAATAAAGTGGCTGTTTCCTGGCATTAGCCTTTAAAAATAAGATGAAGAAAAACTGGGGGAAAGTGCAGAGGAAAATAATAGGAAATTATAAACATTTGAGGAAAGCTGTGATGAGTTCACTTTGTCTAGAAAGAGGAAGGAGACCCTCAATACTATTTTGATTTTTAATATATTTATGGCCATGCATATGAAAGCAAATATATGTAAATCTTTCTTTTAAATAAGGTGGCAAGCACTTTTTTCCACGTCTAAAGAGTGCTGGACGAGAAGTAACAGGTTTTAGCTCGCAGGAAGGGAGTTTTTCTATCTGAAAGGATAATTAGGCACCGGAGCAAATTACCAGGGGAGATTGTGAAACTCACTGGCAATTTTGAAGAACAGATTAGACATACATCTGCCAACACTCGTGTAATTTTAGTTGGTCCTGGTCCAGGGCACAGAACGAAAAGGGCCCAGATCCATCTTGCCTGATGGGAGAGACACAGAACTCTGGGAACTGGCCGTCCTGGGAGCCTCTGATGGGCCATTTGAAGGGCAGAGGTGTTAAATTCTGTGTGTTGTAGAGCCAGAGGTGACTGCATTCCTCATCCACTTGCTGGAGTCAGCTGGAATCAATCTGGATATGGGCATATTCCAGCCTGGAATCCAGTTTAACACCCCCTCCACCCCACCAGCTTCTCAGGGCTTCTCGATATATTGAATCAAATTTCCTGAATGGGAATCAATTCCCAGCACAGAGCAGAAAACGGACATCCAGGATGTATGGATTTATTTTTGCATATATCCTTTTATCGGAACGCATTACTTCTGCACCCAAAAACACAGGTCTAGGGACAGTGCAGTCAAAACAGAGTTACAGTCTAAAATTAAGGCTTAGAGTTTAAAATAAACAGTTGCAGCCTAAAATAAATAGTTGCAGTTTAAAATAAATAATTGCAGTTTAAAATAAATACTTGCAGTTTAAAAATAAAGACTTCCAAGTTCAATCTCAGTCATTTGCATAGTATTCAACAATCAACTAAAAATAAGAGTGTAAAATACCCAAAGTGCTTCCGTGCCTGAAAATAAAATGGGCTTTGTCATGGCAGCTGTACCTGGGTACCTACAGCTTCCACAGACATCCAGGAAAAACCCTGCTAAGCAATCCCTGTGGGATTCCTTGGCAGGATGCCGTAAGCAAATAGAAATTTTCAAGTATTCCCTCTTTCTTCTATAATAATATTTTATAATAATTTTTGTGTTACTCCTTTGAAACCACGCCCCACAAAAAAGAAAAAAAAAAATCTGTGCATTAGGGGCATATTCCCTAAATAACAGCCTGGACTTAAAATGTCTGTCCAGGAATTCTGCCCTTTGCTTGCAGACTAAATGCTCCTACACGGCCTCCTTGCTGGCCAGGCTCATGCCCATCTGCCAGGATGGCTCCGTGCCTGTGGCAGGTCAGTGTGCCAGCTTCCCTGGGTCAGGAATGCCAGGAAATGACAGCAGTAGATGGACAACCTGCCTCGTGCTGCCACACAATCCCTTCCAAAATCAGCTCTCCTCAGGCTGGTTCTGTCCATCAGGGACCAGGTAGCAAACGGAAAATACCTGAAGGGAGCGGGAAACATGAAAATTCGGGGGTGTTTGCTCTTTCCAAAAAAAAATCAGACTTCTAGGAAACCTAGAAAGCTCATTTGGGATGTAAGATATTGTAAAAATATTGCCCGCAGGAATGCTCTGAAAGCAAACCTTTGGCAGGGTTTCAGTAGCTGCATTAGGCAACTCGTGGGCAAGAGGATTGCTCCCAGCTCTTCCTGGCCAGGACTCCCATTTGTGTGGGAAGTGCCTCTCTTCCTCCAGACTAATTAATAAACCAACAGTATTGACAGGCTGCATCACCTGGAATGGGGTCAGTGCAGCAGGGCCCACAGCATGGGGGTGAGGATGCTCAGCTCTGTCTGGCTCCAGGAGCAGCTCCTGCCCCTGCCCAGGTGGGATCAGAGGGAACCTGGTACCTCAGAGGGGGTTTGGACAAAGGTACTGGGATATGTCACCTCATGGTGAGGGTTTGCCCACAGAATCAAGGGAAGGCACAGGTTGGATGGGGCTTGGAGCAACCTGGGATAGTGGAAGGTGTCCCTGCACATGGCAGGGTGTCAGACTGGATAGGGTTTAAGGTCCTTAAAGTACCAAGATGGAGTTTAAGGTCCTTTAAAGAACCAACCCAACCCAAAATAGTCTGGGATTCCCAGCTGAACTCTAACAACCCTTGCACTTCCCCATGGCAGTTCCAGCTCTTTTGAAGGACACCCATCTTCCACCAAAAAAACCAGAATGGCAAATCAGAGCAAGAGGAATCCTAATGAAATAGCATTAACATCTCCTCCAGGAGGGAATGCCTTCCTGAGGAACCATGTCAAGAATGCACCTGGTCAAGTACTCCAAGGCTGTGCCTCAGCCCCACAGACCCCACGTGCACGTTCTCAGCCATGTAGAAAATTACCCCCCAGCAAGGCTGGTCACGTATCAAATACCCCACTTCTGGCAGTCCTCAGGTGCCTGATGTGCAGGGAGGTGGACAGGCCGGGGGACAGAACGAGTGTGGATCATTACAGGGACCACAAAGGGCGCGAGTGTGGGTGATGGAGCCGTAATGGAAAGGTGGGAGTGTGACAGAGGAAACGGCGCCCGCCTGAGCTGTGGCTCCCAGCCATCCCACGGACCACTCCTCTGATTCCCATTCCCATCATCCATTCTGCTCCTGGAACCTCTGCCTACCCTTTAAGCTCACCACCTGCGACATTCCTTGAAAATTCAGGGGACAAGGTGAAAGTGCAAAGAAACAAAAAGCCGCGTATGGATTGAATAATCTCCTCAGGGCTTCCTGTATCCATATTCACCTTCCCTGCCATCACTTACTTTTATATCATGGGTTATTATCTGTATTTCCACAGCATTAGAGCTCAACAATAAGATCAAAGCTCCACTGTGCCAGTCACAGGGGCTGATTGCTGCCTGACAGAGAACCAAAACCAGGGATTTGGGGTGAAATCTGGGGATAAGGGCAAGTTGCCTCAAGTGACATCTGTGCCTGGCACAG
Source organism: Illadopsis cleaveri (assembly GCA_013399915.1). Taxonomy (NCBI): domain Eukaryota; kingdom Metazoa; phylum Chordata; class Aves; order Passeriformes; family Timaliidae; genus Illadopsis; species Illadopsis cleaveri. Next base: position 101,192 of record VXBB01002551.1, read on the forward strand.
GTCTGGATGACACCATGGCTGAGGGCAAGGTAATGCTTTCCATTCTTCCCAGCCATACAAGCAAAGGAAACCATCCTGCTGTATTTTATTAAAGTCATATGTTATTCTGGAATTCTGTGTTGCTGTTATTCTGCCTGCTTAGTCTGGCAGTCTAAGTATATTTGAAAACCAATAAAATAAAATATTACCAAAAAACATAATACTCTAGAAATCCACTCCCTTCTGTAATTACAGTTTAATGTCTAACATACTTTGTGCTTCACATTCAGCAAACTTTGATACAGTACTTAGACAGAAATTATGGTGCACCAGAGTAACATACATTTGCTGGCAATGAAAATGGGAAATAATTTCTCTTTTATAATTAGGGGATGTCTGCAGGATGGAGGTGCTATTTGTTTGTCATCACAGAATATGCCTGCCTTGTGTCAGGCAATCAGTTTGACATGTGGAGTTAACTTTAGGTTATCCAGACCAGGCACAGGCATTTGTTCTCCATTTTCTCCTCTGTCTCACAGTGAGTCCAAGCGGGAACCTTTCCTGGGCACGTTCCATGGAGGGGCAGCCTTTTCTTGTAAGGAATGTTTGTTTGCTGCTTTTTTCAATCTCTTATTCTCAAAATACTCTCTTAGCAAAACCACAAAGAGACATTTTCCTGAGCCACTTGAAGTAGGAGACGACAAGCTTAAACAATCAAAATAATAAAAATTGCTACTCTACTATGATGGGGAAAAACTTGAGGTTTGCTCTTTTGCCAGCATTTGTGGCATATTTCTAGACATGATGTTAGACCGTGTGAACAAAGTTTGGGAGGCAAAATCTTTTAATTGAATGGCTCCAGCAGTAATTATTATTTGGTCTCTCATTAATTAACAATTTACAAATGGCAGACAGCACAGTACAGTTAAATTACTTCTTCACGATGACTTAAAGCTGGAAAAGGGTTGTAATTATTTTCTATCTGAATTTTTCTGCTTTTTTTTACTGGAAGTTTCCCTTTGACCCTGTAAGAGAATTTAGGGATTGATGGGGAAAAAACAACAAAAAAAAATGTCATCTATGTCCTTCCCACAGAAGTTTCCCAGTCTGTTCACAGGCAATTTCCCACCTCCAGGAGCAGACAGTAATCACAGCTGAACAGTGTTTTAAAATCCAGTCTTCTTCACTTGTTTAGGTCCAGGAAAATAAATTTAACTCTCAGGTTTCTCTTCTTTACACAACCAGAGCAGACAGCACATGGCTCCCTTCAATAGAGCCATTCCCAATGATTCCAGTAACACACCAGGATCAGCACAGCTGGGAAATCCCTAGCTCTTCGCCTGCAGAATTCAGTCAATGATTCAATTATTAATTCACCAAATCAAAGAATTGTGGAAAGGTTCAGGTTGAAAGGAATCTTAAAACTCATCCTGTGCCACCCCAGCCATGGCAGGGACACCTTCCACTGTCCCAGGCTGCTCCAAGCCCCAATGTCCAACCTAGCCTTGGGCACTGCCAGAGATTCAGGAGCAGCCACAGCTGCTCTGGGCACCCTGTGCCAGGGCCTGCCCACCCTGCCAGGGAACAATTCCTCCCCAATATCCAACATAAACCTACTCATCAACTGACTGAATCCATTCCCCCTCGACCTGTCATCCCAGGCTCTTGTAAATCATTTCTTTCCAGATGTTTCAGCTCTTGGTGTCCTTGTGAATTTCTCAGCTCTAATGTTCTGATGAGGCCAAATTTTCCAAAGTGGCCTCACGAGTGGAAGAGTCTCTGTGCGGACATGATGGAAGAGCCATTGCTTGGGACAGAGACAAAGCAGTGGTAATTATTGCCCAGGGAACACTCCTCCTGGGAAGGTGAGGTGTAGGGAACAGTGTAGGTCTTGTTCATCTCCAGCTGCTGTGATCATGGGGAGAACCGAGGAGGAAAAACTGGAGCTCCCTGTCGGCTAATGTATGCAAATTGTGTCCTTTGTGCCTATATCCAACATCAGCCCACAAACGGGATGTGTAATTATCCAGCAGGAATGTGCACATGGAGATGTGAGGGGATGAGAACACGCACAGATTTTTAGGCACCCATTTAGGGGCTGCTTGGGAAACACTGATCCTTTGACAGGTACACAAAGAGATTACACAATTATCTGGCATTTCCTTGAGATCAAGAAATACAGTCAGGAGAATCATGTTTCATCTTTGTGATTTAGGGGTGTGATCACAACACAAATGGCATTTAACAAACACAAAATGCAGCCCAGGTTTCTGCCCTCACACTGAGAAGCAGGAGAGCATCGCCCAGGCCCTGCTTCTCTCCCACAGTCATTTTAGCCTGTCCAGTTCAACACAAACTTCTATGTAGAGAAATAAAAGCTGGTTTATTTTCTGAGCAATCTCATTAATTCTTCTGCAAGATTTCAGCAGCATACTGACAATTTCTTCCCAAGGAAAAGAAGGAGCTGGCAAGAAGAGGCTGCCGCTTTGGTCAGGGTGCAGCTGCAGTTCACTGCTCCTTTTTGAAAGCAAGTCCTGTAATTTTACCCATTTCCCCCCAAGGATTAAAGTAGGAAAAAACCCAACAAGAAACATTGTCAAAAATCCAGAAGGAAATAATTCCTGGTGGAAATAAGACAAAATGTCTTATCTTGAAGGTTGGGCCAGGTTGCAAGGACTTCCCAATGAGGAATCCAGTCCTTGATTTATTGGAACTGACCACATTTATTCCTTTACTTATTTATTAATTTTTTTTAAACATGCTGTCCTAGAAAATCAGTACAGTTAATCCTGGCAGTGGTCTCCAACATGCTAGTGACAGTGGCTTGTCCCTGGGAGCAACACACCAGCCTGGGCTTATTTCAACTGGAAAAGAAAACTTTGGAGAGTGGCAAATTTTTTGCAGATGACAGAGTTTTATTATGTGTTAGCAACAGCAATCCAAGAAACAAAGTTTGGGGCAACATCTAAAATAGCTGGCAAGGGGAGTGTGCTCATTTCATTAGTTTCACCCTAAAATCAGGTTCTAACTCCATGAATTGCAATAAAAAAATGAATGATGGACAGAGCTCTCAAAAAATGAATGATGGACAGAGGAACAGCCGAGCTGTGCCCACGGATTTGGGGGGAGAGGATTCCAAATCTTGAAGGGAATGTTTGAGTGAAATCTCCATGGGATGAAGTAGACCCTGGTTTCCCCATCCTGCCACAGAGCTTAACTCTAAATGCCAATTAAACATCTCCTCGTGGTCCTTGGCCAAGGGATGCAGATGTTCAGGCTCGCTCCCTCCCTGCCACGTGAGCAGCCTGGGAAAAGCATTACCCTGACGATGCTGAGAGGCGAAGTTGTCACTTTTTCTGCTGCCCAGGAGTGAAACAATAAATCAGAGTTCCACCAAGGGTGCTGACAGGCCCCTGCTCTGAGACGCCTTGCATTGCTCCACACTGAGTGATAACAAGGGGCACAAGGAAATGCCAGCTGTCACCTTGGCTTTCAGTGCATCACTGCAACCAGGCTGGCAGGAGGATGAGTCCTGTGCTTCTCCAGGAACACTGTGGTGTTCCCCAAGTGGTGGATTGGAGCACAGCTGGAGCCACTGCCGTGGGAACAGGCTGGGCACCCCTTTTGCAATATCTCCCCTCAGCTCAGTGCTCCTCAGATCCTCTAGATCAGCTCACTGGTTTGCTGCTTTTCTTTACCTTTTTTTTTTTTTTTAAAATTAAATACATTCTTATTTACATTTTTAAAAAAAATTATTATGTTTTTTACATGGATACCGATGGTATATGGCAAATAGCACTCAGGATGCTGGAGGATCTATTCACTGAGGAGTCTGCAACACATCCTATTTTCTCATAGGATCACAAGAAAGACATCCCTGGATAACAGATATTGTAACGTGTGAAATGCAGACAGTGAAATTCCCAGTGCTCAGCTAAAATAAGGGACAAGGTCTTGTGGTTTAACATGGGCTCACCAACAGCAACAAAAAGATTTCATGGCAGAAAAATGTATTTAAATTTTTACTCTCTGGCAGAGGGTTAAATACCTGCTGTGCTGGATCTGAGTTTCTCCACAGAGCAGTGGGCAAATCCTGCCCCTTTCACACCCAGGAGTGATGCTCAGGGTAGTCCCTACAGTTCATCCCTGCATCAACCCTTTAATCACACTACAAGGATAAGGCAAGGGAATCCCATCCCTCAAAGACCCCTCAGTGTCCAGGAACCGGCGGGAAGAGGGGAATGCTCAGAAACTCACACTGGGGTCTCATGTTTGATTTTTCCTGAGGAGGAGGAAGGAGCCGTGGCAGTGGAGGAGATCAGGGGTGGAGCCTGTGCCTTGCTGGTGGGCAGAGCCTGCCTCTTCAAAGGGAGGTGAGCCCCCAAAGGGCCCCGTCCTGCTGGCTCAGGGCAGCCAGGCTCCTTTCCCATGCCTCCAACACCACCTCACAGCTCGGGGTTTGGTTACCCTTATCTGAGCTTCCAGGGCTACGTATTTTAATAAGAGACATAAAATTATCCGGTCTGCTCTGAAACCCCGCCACAGCATTTGCTTCAATGACCCCCTGTGGTTGTGAATTCGGCAGATTGACTATGGATTGTATGAAGAAGGATTTCCTTTTGTTTGTTCACAAAGCATTGCCCTTTAATTTAATCATATGTCCCTTTGCTCTTGTACAGTTCTCTGTACTCTGCCCATTCCCCCTCCCCTCCTTTTTTCTTCTTTTTTTTTAATACAATCTGGACATCTCCGACCATTCCAGTGCTAGCTGTAATTATTTCTCTTAATTCAGTTATTAAAAAAATGTCTGCTTGTGGCAGAAGCATTGCGGATCTTTAGTCAAATTGATACAAATATTTTATCAGGATAATTAACAACCTTCAGCACAAGCTTGTTTGGGAGAGCATTGGAGAAACTGAGCGGGTCTGAAATTTGAAACAGATGCAGGACACATTCATAAATAAAACCAGACCAAGTCAAACTGTGGCCTGCATAATAAGACATCACTCACTGTGTTTGCTATATATTTGCAGACATGTTGTTAGCTGCATTTATTACAAAAGTTAGGTGCTTATTTGGAAGCTTTCACTTCTGTGAGCTTGTGATACTTTCTGTAAAACAAGAACCATAAATCATAGCGTGCCGGTTTGAGACCCGTGCACCTCCAGATAACCAGCACTTGTCAGTAGATTGTCTAAACCAGAGGATTAGCCAAAATACAGATGGAGAGGAAACACAGACTGTTTACGTTGAGTATTTTGGCCAAGAGCCCAAGGAAATTACAATCGATATGGATATAGCATTTCTGAAGAGTTATGTAGCAAAAAGTGCAAGAAAATACTCTGACAGAGAAAATAAATAAAGCTGACAGAGGCTTAATTCTCTAGATCCTGTACTGCGGATAAAAATTAGAAACATTAAGCCATTAAATCATTTCAGCAGGACTTTAAACAATAGGAGCAGACTCGCCTGTTACTGCACAAGTTTAGATCCGTCTCTTTTGTAGACTGGATAAATATTCACCATTGCAACTCTAACACTTCCCACACTTCCCATACACTGCATGACCTATTTTCCCAGTCCTTTTTCATGTGGGACAGGTTTTAAATAAAATAGAAATTCCTCTTGCTTCTTACAGATTGGAGTTGATTAAATATTCTACTGATAAAGGGTAAGCAAATGTCAGATTCAATATAATAAAAAGAGAAATGAGAGTTCATACAAGCAGCAAAGCAAACAATCCATTTTCATACTTTATTAGAAACATTTATTGCCATAATGACTGCATTATACTAAGCAAGCAGGTGGAAAGGTGCTCTGCGCAAGATATTCTCAAATATCTTTATTTTGAGGATTTTATACCTCCAATATTTAGACAGATGTTTTATTCCCCCATAATATAGTTAGAGTATGAAATGCCGTAATTTCAGTTACTACATAAGGATCAAAATTGTACTCGAAGATCACGGCCTGTCATTGTGATTTCGGCAATAACGGCAGGCCATTAAATGCTCAATTTTTCTGCTCTGACTTTATATTCCCAGCGGTGGGTGGCTTTAGATGTAGACGGCGGAGCTCCACGTGCGCCGGCAAATGCTCTGCCCAAATTTGCGGAACGCATTGCGGGAGCTCTTCCTGGTTATCCCACTCTCTGTACCATTCCATGGACATGCCAGCCTGAGCTCCTCCTCCTCCTC
>VXBB01002551.1:107420-145009 GCA_013399915.1 Illadopsis cleaveri
TGGGCATCAATGGTGAGCACAGTGTCTGTTACCCTTAAGTGCCTTGATACCTAACCCAGAGATTTTGCTGTATGGATAGAAGGCATGTTGGAACATACTCCCTTGCAGAGCTCTGATTCCCTACGTGGAAATGACAGAGATGGCCAGCCCTGCCTCTTGCTATCAAACAGCTGGCACTCATTATCTTAACAAACAGTGGGAACTGTAATTAGGCAGGTCTGCCTTCAATAAGACACCAGTGCCACCAGTGCTACCCCCTGCAACAAGAATGGGTGCTTGTTTCAGGGCTTGGCTTTCTCTTAATTTACCAAGTCAGGAGGCCCCGGTCAGCAAATAATGTAACAAAAGATTTCATTATTATCCTTCATTTAATTTAAGAAAGAATTTAACCTATGTTCAGCGCTCAGGGCCCAGGCTTGCATTCCTCCTGCAGCCCAACTTCCTATGAGAGACAGTGGGAGCACACGGAAAGCAGGACTCCTCTCACTCTAGGATTCTCATTATTTTTTCCTTACATCCAAGGCATTTTATTCTCAAGGATTCTTCCACTTAAGATGTGTCAGCTCAAGTTTAGAATAAGAAAGAGAAAAAAAAGCCTGACATGTTAACCAAGAAAATTTACTACTCAGTTTCTTCTTTTTATTAACAGAGATCATTAAGACATCAGTTTTTTCTTTTACTGGCAGCCTTCCACAGGCAGAGTATTCACAATGTCTAGGACACTTTCATTTTGTAATCGGGAGGATACAGTATATTAATTTTCAGGATTTATCACAAGAAAAGTGAAGTCATACTAAGTACAGTAGGTGTAACTAACTTTCATGTCAAAAAAGCTGTAAAGAGTGCCAGAAGCTCTGCTGGGCTAATAATAAGCTAAAAGGATATAAACTTGATTAGTCTCACTTAAGAAGCAAGAAGATAAAGTAAGCTTGAAAAGGCCTTTGCTCTTCCTTCAACTTCAGTGGGTTGAAGAGAATCATGAAGCTTATCACCATGAGAAACTCGCTATAATGCCAGTGTAGTTATTAGTTATATGTTAATTTATGCTCTGCTGTGCCCGGCCACTGCCACACCAGCAGAATTTGTAATTCTGTCCAAAATCTTTGCAGCATCTCAGTGCTGTCACACCGTGTCACATTCCCTTAAGTGCACCTTGTGCGGTGATATAAAAACCTCCTTATTAAAAAATTTCCACCTACTAGAGGAAAATTGTTCTCCAAATGAAGGATCAAGGATGTCCTTTCTCTGCTCTTGAAGGCTGTGAGCTCTCTGGGGCTCTGCACCCTCCACTCACATCACTCTTACAACAGGAATTAGGGGAAGAGATGGCTCCAGAGAGGCCTTATTGGGACATTCCACTACTTAAAGGGGGCTCACAGTAAGGAGGGAGAGGGAATTTTTACATGGGCAGAGTTAGGATAAGGGAAAATGGGTTTGAGCCAAAAGACCAGAAATTAGGTCAGATGTTAGGGATCAATTCCTCCTTGTGAGGGTGAGCAGGCCCTGGCACAGGGTGCCCAGAGAAGCTGTGGCTGCCCCTGGATCGCTGGCAATGTCCAAAGCCAGGCTGGACATTGGGGCTTGGAGCAAGCTGAAACAGTAGGAAGGTGCCCCTGCCCATGGCCCACTGGGTGGGCTTTAGGCTCCTTTCCTACCCAAACCATTCTGGGATTCTATTCTATGATGTGGAGGATTTTTGCTGCTCTGTGCCGACAGAGGGGTATATGAGATCTAAACCAGGACCTGAGGCTGGGACAATGCCCTGAAGTCACCGGTGCTGTGGGGTCTCTGCAGCTGCCTCAGTGTCCACTCCCTTCAGTAAAATCAGCCTTAGGATGAACTGTGGGTCCAAAATTACATTACTACAAGGATACTTACTGTTAGATACTAACTGCTAATTTAGTGGATTTTATTTTAGTTGTTTAATCATTCTACAAATAAATGTAGCAAGTTGGGCCCAGCTGCCAGGAACATTTCAGAAGATTAACACAGGAATGGAAGTGCAAGTTTGCTGTAACTCACTTTTCTAAGGGGAAAATGCACCAAAATCCACACATTTGCAATCAGATTTTAGTAAACTGTAACCACACACCACTCTTGGGTTTACCCCTTGCTCTCGCAGAGTATTGTTGATGTGTCTCTTCCAAAAGTCTTTGAGTTTGAAATAGAAAATGATGTCTGGAAATACTTGAGCACCTGGCTCTGACAGTTGCTTGCATTTCCACACCATTACCCAGCCACACTTTTTTTTTAACCCCTGAGAATTAAAATCAGTTAAGGAATAGCACATCTTAGTGTGTTTTATTAACTTGTGTTAATCCCACTGTGCTTTCTCCACCCTCACTTAACCTTTGCTCCCCAAACACCCACTGCTTCTTGAAGTTGGCCATGACTGCTCCTTTCTCATCATTCTCTCAGAACCCACAAGCCTCACCTCCAGGTAAATCAGTAAATTGATTGAAAAATTACTTCTGGGCACTCACGATGAAAGTCAGTCCTGCTTGGCATCCAAGCCCAGGAAAGAAGACACAATCAGGGGTTTGGACTGCAGGAGAAATAAGATGGACAGTGACTTCCCACCCCCAAGTGTTTCCCCAAATGAGCATGTTGTGATGGGAGAGGTCTCCCAGTGAAGAAAAACAGCATTTTATCCAATGTAAATTGTAATGGTAGTTAATGGTTCACAGGTTGGTATTGATTATTAAGGATTAAGCAGAGTTTTGGGGTGGAATACAGCTGGAGTTTGATGTGACAAATGCAAATTGGGGTTCTCCATCAGGTGCCATATCAGTACAGCACCAGAAGTGCTGGGATGTGTGGAAGAGACACCAGGATGAAAATGGGAACTGGTGCAGGAAATGCGTCCAGAAGGAATGGGCAAAGCAGGGGGGAAAGAGAAGGGAATAAGACTGAGGATAGAAGGGGACAGAGCAACAAATATGAGAGGAGACAGGACAAAGGGTGCAGAGGTGGGCTGAGAACATGCCTGAGAGAGCTGCTCTTTCAGATGTTGCATCCTTGATAAAGTGGAAAATACATTTAAAATCATCAACAGAGTGTTATTCAGGCAGGGCACACTCCAGAGGTCACCAGGCTTGGGATGCCCCAGGGAGGAATGAGAGGAGGGCACGAGCCTACAACACCTGCACAGGAAGGTTAATAAGTTTGAGGAGGCCAAAAAACTCAGTGCTCTTCAAGATTACAGGCCCAGCTCCAAGATATTTTCTCCCCCTCTCTATTATAACCTGTAATATCACATTTTGTTCCTTTATTTTATTTATAGTTTTGCTAGAAAGAGATAAAGATGATGCTGTAAATTAAGGCAAAGTCAAACATCTCAGTTTTGGGAGATATTTGATTTTATTTCCTGGGTTTGGATGGAACATAGAAGTTGTATTTGTATAGTAAATTACTCACTGCATAAACCACAAAACATGAAAAGAAATTGCAAGGACAGTGGATCTTGGCAGTTTCCACATTAAATGAATTCCAATAAAACCATAGACAGAGTGCAAAGGTTTAGGCCTTTCTCTACATACATAAAACTGCTTAAGCAGTTGAAAATTCTTTTCCTCTTGGTATTAATTTTCATACTGAAATAAATTTCTTTTTTTTGCCTTATTTATTGCATAAATCCAATATTTTTACCTGGTAATCTGTATGCAGAACAACCAGAAGGCCTAGAAGTTCCCTGAATTCCATGAACCTCACCTAGCTTTTGGAATTTTGGAATTTCTTTCAATGTGAGGTCGCAGAGTGATTTGAGTCACTGCCTAATTCCCAAGTGACTCAGAATCCAGCCTGTTCCTGCCACAGGACAAACACTCAACTTCAAAACAGACCTTCAAAAAGGTTCAGCTTGATCCAGGCTTCAAACCACCCAGTTCTGGAATGATGAGGACAACGGCTGTAGTTCTGACTTGTAGCTGACAAGGGAAGAATTAGGTTGGTGGGTGGTCAAGATTGGAACAGGATATCCAAGGTGGAATCCCTGTCTCTGAAGTGTTCAAAAAGGTGTGTGGATGTGGGCTTGGCAGTGCTGTGGAAACTCTTGGAGTGGATGATCTGGAAATTCTTCTCTGGGCCAGGTTTGTCTGCTTTCAATATTCAGCTGGACAGGGTACTGGGCCATCTTGTCTAGACCAGGCTTTGCCAGGTTAGGTTAGACCAGATGATTCTTGAGCTCTCTTTCAGCCTGGAATTTTCTGATTGTCTGATCTCCTGAAAACACCATTTGGCGAAGCCATTCCAGTGCTCCACCAAGGGGAGCCAAGCCCAGGTGACCCTCGACACTTTGGAAACCAAGCCATGATCTGGCCTTTAGTGACCGAGCTCTACTCCTCACCTGTCCCCAACATCTCACAATGATTTAAGTGCCAAAACCCAGCCACATAATTAGCAGAAGAAACTGAGGGTTTCTGCTGCAAGGCTGTGATTAAATTAGCCATTTATGGATTTCTGAGAGAAAGGAGACTAAAATGTTTTATAGTGTAGTTAAAAGAACCAGTGAATGATTCCCTCATGTTGAACATTTCCTAATGTCAGAAGCAGGGTGGATGACACAGAAATCATAAATCCAATCGAGAAGTGTTAAAAATCACTTTAGTCTGCCAACTTACTAGAGAATCAATAAAATGGTATGGGAGAATTTATTTGTGTGTGTGCAATGGATACGTGTGAAATTAAACCCACAGAAGTGCCAGTGTGCAACACACGCGTGACAGGGTCAGGTTGTCCATCACCCACCTATCACAAACGGGGAAGAAATGGGGTCTGGGAAAGCAATCCTAAATGCCTGACTTGAGGACAGAGGGGTGGCAGGGTGGAGGTGGGTTTTCTGGGGACAATTCTGTGATTGGTGGCCCCATTGCACCCTCAGGGTGGGAATGGCCCCAGCGCTTCCAGTGAGTTCCCATTTATTTTTGCATGTTTATTTTTCACTTCACTCGCCCTGTTTAATGTATAGTAACTCACATTTTGCCTGCATGGAGTGGGACTTTTAAGAGGCATGAAATGACAAAACAGGGCTTTGTTTTCTAGCCAGATTCCCTCTGCCTGCCTCGGCTTCCAGCTCCATCATCACATCCAACAGAGCCTGGGGCAAAGCTGGAGCAAAACACTCAGTGCATTCAATTTACAAACAGAAATAAACACCTTTTCGGCAGGTTCTACATAATCACGAAACAAAACCAGGGAAGACAAAAAACCCCACCCACCACACAGCATTTCCTATGCCGTTTGTGTGCGGGCGGTGACCCTTTATATTCTCGGGGAAATAACACAATTACGGGGAGATGTCTAGCACCGGGATCCCAATCCCCCTGTTTCCCGAGGAGCTGGTAGAGTGGCTGCTGTGTCACACCTCTGCAGATTGCCTGGCTCTGTGGCTGTTCCATCCCCTGGCACACCAGCACCGTGCCCCACAACCAAAGCCACTCCACGGGACCACCGAGGCACCCAGCTCTACCGAGCGGGCGAAAATGAGCCAGATATAAAAATGTCTGAGGCAATAAATTAACACACAGCAGGGGAGTGATGGCTTAATCCCTCCTAGTCCAAACAGTACCTGACACCCATTACTGCCACAGGAGCTGGGACACTGTAGAGGTACTGGAGCGAAAATGATCATGATCATTCCCGGTGGGTTTGGGGCATTGAAATAGGTATGTAATGGGTTCTGGGAGAGAACCTGTGCAGGGGTTTATGGTGTTTGTACACAGAATCCAGGTTAACCTGCCACGGTGTTTTCTTGGGCTTCCTTGATTAACCCAGAAAGTGGGGGTTTGAGTTCAAGTTTAAGCAGAACTTCATTATTTTAAGTCTTCATTGAGCATCTGATAATAATTTCTCATTATTCATGCAAAAGCCAATAATGTATAGCTAACACTCACAGAACATGGAACATTCCTGTTCTGACTGGATACATTTATTTGTAGCATGATTAAACAACTAAGATAACATTAGCAGCCAGATTCTAACATAAAGTATCTTTACAGTAATTTAATATTTACTGTGAAGAGCCGTTATAACTATTTGAATCTCATCTACTGAAAGTTTCAAAATGCATTTTTTAACATAACTGATGTGACTTTTCTGCAAGAGTTTCTTCCAGGAAAACAACACCCGCTCCATTTTTAGTGTTGATGGCAGATAAACAAAAACTTTGTTGCCAAGGACTTTATTGCAAAATTAAATGTCTTGGGAAATGTATTTAATTTGCTGCTTTTCCTAATAATATGCCAAGCTCTCCTTTCAGGTACACCCATGTAAACCTATCCTGACTTGAGGTTTTACTGGAAGGCAGGGTTTCCTTACTTTCTGTTGCACACATATTGAAACTGAAGAAACCTATGAGCTCATGGACAAATTGAGAGAGCACTTAGATACTTCTTTCCCCTTTCTTCCCCTTCTTGGCTGAAATTCTGAAATATGAACACTGGATGAAAAGGCAGAATTAAGAATTCGAGCCTGCTTCATGCATCCCACATTTATCTGCTTGGCACAACGCTCATTTTTCCATGAAAACAGCCAGCAGCTTGTGACACCAAGATCCTCTGACTCCTTCAGATAGACAATAAATAATTAGGATATGAAATACATAGACCTATAATAAAGGCACATTCATGTTCTCTGGGTCAACTGATAGGGCTGGTCACCAAATTCATTGCAAGCAGCTGCAACCTGCCCATGGTGAGACTGTCTGGGGACAAATGGATTTGGCTCCAGTGCTCAAGTAAATACAACATAAATCCATGGTGCACACTGAAATATCAGGTTTCAGCTTTATTTTTGCCCAGGTATGAAATAACCAAAGCTATGTGAAACTCTGACCTCCTGTGCATATGTGGTGCTGATAATTCCCAGGCTGCTCAACCCAGGATCACTCTAGAGGTATTTGGGGGGCAAGAAATGAGGATATGGAGCCCACCAGACCTGCAGGTGCTGGAGATGCTTCTGAAGCTCAAACCCCAGCAGCTCACAGGCTTTTCATGGCTGGTTCTCAGCCATGCTTTTTTATGGCACAGGGTCAGCACTTCCAAGGGCTGTGGTTCTGCTGGCAGCAACTCCCCACGCTCCCCTCGGAGCTGCTAAAAAATCAAGCACTATAAAAGTGGTTTCCGTCTTCCAAATTCTATGGGAAAAATATGAAAATATGAATATTCTGGTGGGGAGTGTCTCTGCTCAGCCAGGATGGCTGAGGTGGAGGGGTGGGTGCTGGTGCAGCCCCGCTGGTGGCAACCCTGACCCCACTCTGGCAGAACACGCTGCCATGAAAGCATCATTCATCTCCCGGTGATGGACACTTTAGAGCAGCCTCTCTCCACTGTTTAAAGTTGAAAGAGCATCTAACCCTTTTGAAGAAAATCTACAGATCACCTTGGGAAGTGTCACCACAACTGTTTCCCTCGGCAAGCCAGGGCCAAAGCTCTGCGTGCTCGCTGCTTTGCCTCTGCTCCCTGTCCAGCTTTTTGTGCTCCTGAGGGCACATGGGGACATGTGGCCACCCCAAACAATGGCTCAGGTCACTTCTCAACATCACATGGCTCACCAGTGGCTCCAGGATCACGAGGAAATAAAAGTAGGCTGCAGTATTGAAAAGAATTATGTATGTCCACCTTTATCCCTAACGAAATCTTCACCATAACAGATTTGATTCCTCACCTCTTTGCAGCACGTACAGAGTGGGTTTGCACTAGGAAAAATCAGAACAAACTCGACATTAATGCTGCCTCTCTGACAAGGTAGTTTTATATACTCAATTACCACCGCATTATCTTTCATCTCGACTGTGTGTGAAAACAGAAAGAACCAAATATATTTCACTTAGGGTTCCTTCATTCCAAAGACTTTGCCTTTGTCTTCCTTTACCCTAAGCACTGACAGTAAACTTCATGAATTAACTGGCTCATGGTATAACTCATGCATGGAAATCCAATATAACCTCTTGGCTATGAGCAGCAACACTTCGCTTATCGTACACTAAAAGAACTTTTACTAGTTAATTAAGATTTGTTTGCTTAATTTTTTCAGGCAGTTGGGGATGTTGCTCCTCTGTCATTTGGCTGGGAAAATCCTGATGTATACACTGTATAAAAGTGCCAAAATAAGAAATGTGTAGACTGCAGCATCTCTGGTAGTAAATCTTTTTTGTAATCCTAACTTCATATTTCCATTGAATTGTTCCTCTCGAGCTGTGCAGACAGTTGAAGTATTTGAGTGCAGTCACATATGCTTTGGTGCTGCTAACAGCCCTAAAGTTGGTAATCCTGAGGCACAAACGGGGCCAGGGATGCTGGTGGCACTCCTCGGGCTGCAAAATATTACAGCACGCCTTATATAGTGCTTGCTTTCGAAATTTCCTTTGCACTTTGTTTACTATATATTCCAATAGTGTAATATTAAACAAAAACAGTGTGTCCTGTGCCAGAATGATTGATTACTACACCGTGGCAAGGTCACCTCCTAGGAACAGGCTGAGTGCAGTAAGGGCTGTCTGACTCATACAGTTAACACTATATCCGCATTGTATGAATGTCACCAGCAATCCAGTGATTTATTGCTTGGAAGGCTCTGTTCAATTTTTTCTGCCTGACCAAATTGCACATTTTCTAGAAAAAGAAGCAAAAATATTTCAGCACATGGATTACCCCAAGTCCTCATTTCTCCCACTAGGTTGAACGAGTCTTTTCAAAGATGCTGATCATCAAGCCCTCATATTTTTCACTTTTTTTCTACCCTTTTCTCCCAGATATTTGGCAAAAAATGATTATCGCACTAATGAAAAGGTGCAGCAGAAGATTGAGGGGTTTTTAATCAGATTTTGGTAACATCTGTGGGCCAGGAATAAGGGCAGCTGTATGTTCTGTTTCTTAATTTTAGTAAGATTTACTCTGGGTATAAAATGTTAGCCTCAGGCAAAATTTAACTGGCTTAAAAGAAAAGAAATGATAGTCTTACAGAAACTACCCAACTCAAACTGTTTGAAAACAGTGACTGAGATTAATCCCTCTTGCTCTAAAAAATTCCTGCTTTCTGACAAAGAAGATATAATTATAGATTGAGAGAAATGACTTTTAAAATTAACATTCCAGCAGACCCCAAACATAATAGATACATTCATTCCTGGTGTATCTGCATGGGAATCAAGGGAGATACATCATGTTTGAATCCGGGGTTTTATTTTTAGAACATGCAGCACATTTGCGGCGCAGAGGGAGAGAGGGGACAGCCCCACACCCAGCCAGGGAGCCACAGTGGGGCTCCAGCTGCTGGGCATCTCTGCAAACCCAGAGCCAGAAAAAGAGGATGGGTTTGGGAAGGTGTTGGGGTGCCTGGAAATTGAGGTAGGTGCAGTAGAGGTGAGTGTTGTGGCATTTTCAAAAATCACCGTTTGTTTTTTTTTTTTTTCTGTAGGCATCTGTGTCTCATCTGCATCTTTAGGTGTTCACTCCATACCTTTAAAAGCCATTTTTAAGTTTTTCCTTCCATCTCATGCCATCCTATCATTAGACCTATCTCAGACAAAAAAAAAATCGACAGGAAATCTGGGGTTAATATAACCCTTTATCTCAAAGAACAATAAAATCTGGCTGGGTGGTATATCTTAACAAATGCTACATAATGCATCAATTAATGCTGCATTTATCAAACTGCATCTGACACCAGAGCTGGGATAGATCAGCTCTCCTGAACCCCTCACAGTTACTCTGCTTTTGCTATTATGACAATGAGTGTACTCCCATTACCTACCTGCCCTTCAAAGTGCTCTCTGAGCATCATCTCAGAGCCCATAACTTAGGAAGCAACAACTGGAACCATCTCGAGATATTAAAGGCTCTTCTTCTGCTCTTGTTTATACCTGTGAGCCAATTAAGTGTTTAGATTTTAAACAGGAAAGAAAATTAATCTGGGGTGAAAGAGCACAAGAAGCTCGCGAGTTTAGTCTATCAAACCCCAAAGTGTTCCAGCTCGGCAAGGATGAGTTCATCGATTCAGCTCACTCGAGTGAACAAATAGAAGGAAGAGAAAGGAAACAAAGCCAAAGTCATCTGCTGCAACCCAGCACACCCCAAACAGCCCCAAACAGAGGGTGGAGCAGGGAGCGCCAACACCCCGGCGCTGCCAGGAGCCAATCCCACAGCAGCTCCGTTCCCCCTGCATGTGGCTCGGGTCATCCCTCATCTTCTAATTGATACCTGCCATTGCCTCATAACTAATGATGACTGATGGTAATACCCAGAAAGACAAATAAAAGCTAATGCAAAGCCCGGGCCGAGGTGCGGTTCCCTTTGGAAAGCTCCCGGACCATTAGGAAGCAATTGGAAGTGGAGATTGATGTGCCCTGGGGGTTGCTCCCAGGGATGCGGCGCATCTCCAAAGCCCCGGGGCTCCGGTGGGGCGATCCCAGCCCTTCCCAGCTGTGTCAGCTGGGGCACACGGAGCACGGCCAGGGCTTGGGGCACACAGCCCCAGACACCCAGCCACACCAGGAAGGCAGCCACAACAGCTTATTTTCTCCATTTTGTGTGGTTTTCCTTATTTATCCACTAATTTCCTTATTTATCCCTGGGCAACAGTGTGACCCCCTGGATGTAGAACATCAAGGACTTAAATTCCCAGGCACTGTGGACAGACAGTGACAATAAAACTCATCTCATTTTCAACAGGTTGCACCTTGCACACACAACACCAGGTTGGGTTTACGGCAATGTAACAGCTTGATGAAACACACTGATTTTGCAGGAGAGCCATGTTTAGCATTTTGGAAAAGTTATGCTGTTTTAATTACTAAGTTTATGTCACCCAGTGCAATTTTAATGTAATGAAACATTAAACTGGACCTTGTGCTCGATGTAAGTTAAAATTATTCATTGAATATTAGACCACTAGGCCACCTACTGTTCTTTTACAAATGGTTGAACTATCACGGGGTTACAGAACTTAACATGTAAATTGCAGCAGAAGTTATAATTTCTGTTGCAAATCCCAAAAGACTGTCATTTAAGTCAAATATATGAGTGAAATTTTGCCTCTGTGCCATAATAATGCAGGGAAAATGACCAAAACCTGAACACTTTTAAAGTAATTATGAACCCGATAATAATGCATTTGTAGTTATTTAATCAAGAGCCTTAAAATTATTAATAGCACGTTCTTCTTATACAAATGGAGTTTTAAACACTGGCATTTAATTTTAGGGATAGCAACACTTGATCTAGGCCATTAGTGAGATCTTTTGTAAAGCCAAGCAGCCTGTGCCTTTCAGAGCCATTCCTGCTCATCCCTGAGTTCATTACTCTCACCTAAGCGAGGGCAGCTTTGTAAAATAATCTTTCTTAAAATGAATTTAATATTTAGCTTCACGCTGAAAATCTCAGGTAAGTTCTCTTAGATTAAAAAAATCGGTGGTGGAAATCCCCACCTGGAGCAGATTTTTGTGGATCCCTCTAGGAAACCTGTGGAAATCCACTGGATCCTTTCCCTTCATCCCCAAAGCCTTCGGAGCAGGGTGTATAAATAGGAGAGGGCAGTTGCAGCGAAATTATTCCCGGTGCCTGAGCTGCCTCCCAGCCACTGCTGGGGAGGAGTGTGAGCGGTGACTGTGCATCACCCTGAATCTGTAATAATAGCACCTTTCCTGTCACTCTTTGTCCCTTCATTTTTAAACCTCGATTGGGTCAGGAGCAGGCAATTTACATTTTTATATAATCTTTGCTCAGGTGATTCAGCCACTCCGAGGTTTTAGCATTTTGTGTGCAGCTCCGGGTTTCACCTCCCCTTCCCGGAGCATTTCCATATGCTGGGGGTCTGCCATCCTCGCAGCTGATACAGATCTATTTAGCTTCTCCCCCTTTGCCATACCTGCAGCCTGTAGCAGGTTGTCAGGGAATGAATTTTCATTTTCTCCCCCGTGAGTCCATCACGTGGCTGTCACCAGAATTTGCTCTGTCTGAACTCCTCCATCCCCCTGATTTATGGCTGCTTGATGAGAGGTTGGAGGGCTCTCAGTGCAGCAATAATCTGCACCCTGGTCCAGCACCCATCTAAAGTTAGGATTTCTGATCTAAATATTTAGTCCCCGTGGCACAGCAATCATTTACAAAATTATTAAACAACTTTTTGTCGGGACCCAACACCTTTGGGATATTTTTCTAGGTCAATATTCATCAGGAGACCCCCCAAACGTAAAGGTTAAGTGCACATTTCCTCGGCCAAATAAGAATGAATTTCAAACCTGATTGATTCTGGTCATGGAAACCGTAAATACTTACTCCAAATGGTAGATAGGTTACTAAGTCCACTCATTTCCACATCTGATATCGATAATACCCTGCTTCCCCCTTATCAGCCCCTCTCATATTTCACCGGCGCGTGGGAAGCGGGCCGAGGCTGCCGGGGCTGGCTGATGGCCCCTGCCTTCCCCCCGCGCCATTCTTCAGTGGTCCTTGAATCTTTCACCCCTGTCACTCCTCTTTCATCATTATCTGAGGTGATCGGTCAGCCCTGTGCCACCACCTGTCTCTTCGATCCGATGCCAACAGTGCTCCGGAAAACTGTCACTCCCCAGCTCCTTCCATTTATAGTGAGTCTCATTAACACCTCTCTTCCCTCTGGCCATGTGCCACTACAATTTAAGATGACTGTTGTTACTAAACACGCACACACACACACACACACAAAAAAAATATATGTTGAAATAGCGTTAAGAGCCTGATTTAAATCTATTAAAGCCTGACAATTTGGAGTTAAAGCCTCCCCTCAGTGTCTCCTGGCGGTTAGGGGCGGTGCATATATTTTGCGAGGATGTATTTATACCTGGATAAATACCTAGATATGCATGTATTCCCCCTCCCGTGGCTTCCCTCAGCCTCGGCATCGCTCCTCGTCTGGGAACAAACGCGCTGCCGGCCCCCAGACACAAAGCCCGAGTAAAGAGGATTTATGCCGGGGACATAAAGGCAGCTGCGGGAAGGGAGAGCTGCGGGCAGGGAGAGGAGCCGCGCTGGAGGCTCCCAGGTGATCCCGGGGACAGTCGGACCCAGCCCTGCCCCGCCGGCCCTGGTCCCCCAAAGAGCCAAACCTGAGTTTCCACGTTCGCACGGGAGCAATCCTGGTCAAGGGGACGGGATTAACCCCGCGTATGGGGCTGCCTCACTGCCTTTACCTTGATTTTCCTGTCCACCAGCAAACGGGGATGATAATGCCTCAATGGAAACTGCAGTTGCAGAAGTGCTTCCTGGGAATGAGACCACGAACTCACCCAAGCCACCCTCACAATAAAATGGGTTTAAGCTTTTAGGCACCCAAAAATGCTTAAATGATAGGAGCAGTATCAGGAGTGTGGTCAGTCCATGCCAGGTGGAGATTTTTGGATGGAGATCAGGGAAAGGTTCTTCCCTCAGAGTGTGCTGGGCACTTCCCAGGTTCCCCAGGGAATGGGCATGGCCCTGAGGCTGCCAGAGCTCCAGGAGTGTTTGGACAAAGCTCCCAGGGATGCCCAGGCTGGGATTGTTGAGGTGTCTGTGCAGGGACAGGAGCTGGATCCATGATCCTTGTGGATCCCTTCCCACTCAGGCTGTTCTGTGACTCCATGAACATCTGAGCTGTGCAGGCACATGGCAAATATTTTGCCACTCCATTTGTGCTGCGATTTCAATCCTTTCATGAGTTACAGGGGCCTTTTAAGGACCTCAGATGGTTCTGACAACTGTTTTTACTGCAATACCTTTGCACTCAGGATGAGCTGGGATTTTCTTCTCCCCATTTTGCCAATGCCAGCCCTTGTTTAGATGCAACAATTGAGAAAAAGGATTGTAAAGAGTGAAAACAAAGGGGTTTGCTCCTTTTTGGAGGCCAGGCCAGCACAAAAGGCATTTCTGAGAAACTCTGCTACCAGGGACAGGCAGGGACAGGTCTTTGCAGCTCATGTGTCCTTAGCATGGTCCTTGCAGATGGAGGTTCGCCTCCACCACCAGCCCTCACACACACTTTGAGGGAAAACTTTCTTTGTGGAAAAGATTGTAAAGCATTTGAACAGGCAGCCCAGGGCAATGGTGGAGTCCTCAACCCCGGAGGGATTTAAAAGCCATGGGGAAGTGGCACTTGGGGACATGGGGCAGTGGTGGCCTTGGCAGTGTTGGGGAATGGTTGGACTGGATGGTCTGAGAGGAATTTTCCAGCCTCAACCATTTTATGGCACAACCACAACTTCTCCAGGGTGACCAAGGACCTGCCTAAGCCTTCACAAGGGACTAAAGGAGATTTCAGAGCTCACAGGTTCATTCTGCTGAGAAAATGACATTTAGAAAGCTAAAATTCAGTGGGGCTGTGCATTGTCACCTGCTCACCATGGGACACATCTGAGCTATTCCAGTGCAATCCCATTTTAGAGGCAAAATAACATACACAGTTTGCATGGTTCTTTTTGAAAATACAGCCTAAAATCCTGCGTGTTTTTTAGGAAAACCCAATTTTAAAATCAAGCAATTGGAAGAGTTGTTTGATTTTTTAATATCAAAATATAAATATATAGTTTTTATAATTATGTTTTATAATTTTGAAAGTCTGACCACACTAAAAAGATTAAACATGTATAGCAACTTCCCAAATTAAAAATAAAACATAACACTTTTAATTGGTTTGGATTCAACCCAAAACTTCAGGTGTGACCACCCCAAACTCACAGAAAATGCAAGAACCTATATTTAGAGCTAAAGCTAAATTTTGCTCTTGATTTTTGTTTTAATACTGAAGCAAAGTTTTAGTATTGGACACCCAAGTTTCAATTAGGTTTAAACAGTCAATAAGGGCTGCCTGTACAGAGCTCCCTGAAAATTAAAGTCCCAGGGAGAGAAGGACAAGGAGCACCAAAAGGCAAGGAGGAAACAATCTCTTATTCCTTTATTTTTTATCTTTTTAAACCTACCAAAGATTTCCATATGCATTGAGATCTGAAGTGCCAAGCCTGAGTGTGGATTGAATTATTTTTGCCAAGTTCCACACTGTGAAAAATAAACCTTTGTGACAGAAGCACTTCCAGGAACTGCTGCATGGATGGGGCTGCTGGAACAGCATCCTCCAGGCAGGGCCCTGCTTTTCCCAAGCTAAATTACCAGTTTTCAGCTCTTCCCTCCCTGTGTACAGTGTTTACCTGGGTAAAGTTATACCTTGTGATGATGCCGGTACATCTAACACCAACTCATTGTGCTCAGGATAAACCAGTGGAACAAAGTATTTCCACAGGGCAGGTTTAATTTAATTTAATTTAATTTAATTTAAATATTGGGAAGGAATTTTTGGTTGTGAGGGTGAGGAGGCCCTGGCACAGGATGCCCAGAGCAGCTGTGGCTGCCGCTGGATCCCTGGAGGTATCCAAGGCCAGGGTGGACAGGGCTTGGAGCAGCCTGGGACAGTGGAAGATGTCCCTGCAGAAATCATTCCATGACATCAGTGGTGGCTCCACACAGAGCCTTCACAGCATCACATGTTTTGCAGAATCTCATGGTCCTGTCAGTGTCAGGAATTGCATTTCTGGCCATGAAGTTTTCTTGGAACAATATTGATCAGGAAATCTTGCTCTGTGACCTGGAACGTGTCTGTCAGCAGCTCTTCTCAGTCTTATAGTGTCCAAAGTGCCAAAGGAAAGTTTATGCCATGAGCTTGGGGACAAGTCCTCACTGCCAAGGTACAAATAACACCCAAAGGCAAGCCAGAATGGAGGTACTTTTCTCACCTTTTTTCTTTTCCATATGCATAAAAACTTGTTGAGACAAGAATTGCAAGGACAGGTCTTCAGCAAGGAAGGAACTGCAGCAGTATTTGAAGACTGTAATTTAAATTATGCATTTCTGGTGCAGGGAGTTAATTTTTAAGGAAGTTTTCAAATTTTTTCTACTCACATAATTCATGTTTTAGGTGTCTCTCAATCCAGAATGAGTTTGAAGTACCGGCCTTGAATATCCCAATCCAAAACCTCACCTAAAATCTGCCCTTATAGAGGCTGCAGATTTATTTTTAAAAGAAAACAAAATCCTTATTTGCAGTCTCTGGCTGAAACACCAGCAGATGATCATCACATGCCAAGAGTGAGTTGTTCTCAAACACCAATGAGCACAGGGAAGATGGCAAATCCCAGTGCTCCCAGGAGCATTCCTGCTTCAAGACTAAACAAGGTTTAGGTGAAGGTACCTCGCTGCCTCTGCAGCCTCAGAGGTTTAAAACAAAAACAAAAGAAAAAGGTTATGTTTGGCTGAAAATCATCTGCTCTCACAGGTCAATGGGTTTGGAGTCTCTGGACATCCAGATCTGTACAGTGCCTCTTCTTTAGCCATAGGGGTTGCTCCCATCCTCTCAGAAGAATGAATCACAATTAATTCCCATCATTAAATGTGTTATAAAGATTTTTTTTTCCACGATTTCAAAGAAGGGAATTTTCCAGTAAGCATTTATTTGATGCTCAGTGTGATAAAGTTTTAGGTTCAACTGCACTATAAACAATCGTCAGTAACAGCAGTAAATAATTATCATATTTCCTGCAAGCTCCTACTTCCTTGACAAAAATGCTTATGCTGACCACAGCTCACCTATGGATCCTGAATTTATTGGGAATTGGGTACAGGAGAGTTTCACAGACCCTGGTGAATGAGGATGTGCAAGTCATGTTCACCACACCAAGGTTCAAAACAAAGTCATAAGTTTTTCCTTTCTCTTTTCTATTTTCTTCAAATCAGATAATAAAAAACATATTCAGATCTGGATTTTTGCACTTCACCACCACCCATCTCAGTGCAACATTCCCAGTGTCTTTATCCAGATATGTCTGAAGCCTGGGCTTCCAGGAGGTGTTTGGGGACTTCAGGATTGAGGAAAAAAAGGAAAAGAAAATGCAGACATGAGATTTAATTTGAAATTGAGGATACAGGAAGCCCCAATGGCAGTGAGACATAATCCAAAGGTGTCTGAAGGGGCTGTGCTCACCAGGGAGTTGGAGGATGAGCAGAGCAGCCTTTCATTCTTCATTTGGTCTTTCCTGCATTTTCCACCCAAATTTCTGCTCCAAACTCATTTGTTCATCCCTGCAATGAAGCCTCTGACCTGCTGATTTGTTTATTTTTGTTGTTGATTTGCCCATCTGCTGATGTTGGTTTTGTCATTTGTTTACTTCAAGTTAATGTTTCTTTGATTTTATTGTGGAGCACTATGAGGTCCTAAATGATATGGGCATGTATAAAAATAAATGATGGTTATTTATCATTATCATTATTGCACTTGGCCAGGCCTTTATCTCACTAAAGATACCGCTGTCTTCAGGAGCCTCTGAGATTTTGCTTTTAATCTTGGGGGTATTTCTAATTTCTAGGATATATCCCTAATAATGAGCTGCCCAGGAAAACTGTGATCTTAATTTTCCTGAGCATCTGATGAGGCATGTTAATGGTGACAGGTAGAAACAACCCAACCCCCCTAAATCCCACTTTCCAACACAGCATTGGGCCCTTTTTACCATTTTAATTATTGGTGTAAAAAGCAAAGAGCAAATACTCATGAAATTTGTGAAATTCAAGCTGTCCCCAACTACAGTGGGAAATAACAGCGTGGGTTAAAGAGGAAGGAATGCAGTAAGTGAAGTATTTGCCTGGCACAGGGAAATGGAAGAAGGTTAACCAAGTTAATCTTCCCCCATTTCCTCCCCTCCTCACTCAAGGCCTCCAGGCTGAACCGTCATTAGGAACCATATAATTGACTCATCCACAGGATTTCCTTTTTGTGTTCTGAATTATGGCAGATTTTCCACATTCTTCTTTTTCTTTTTTTTTTTCTTTTTTTTTTTCTTTTTTTTTTTCTTTTTTTTTTTCTTTTTTTTTCTCTTTTTAATTTTAAACATTTGAAGCCTTTAATCAGGAGGAATCCTTCATCCACAGGCACAAAATTCATCCTATTAGTGAAGAACACAGTCCCATTTCTAATTCAGGGCACCACATATTCCCCAGCACCATTAAAATCTGCTGATTAACCAATGGACCAATGGATCTCCGTGTGCCATACAGCTGTCACATCAGATGTTTGCTCTGCCACAATTGGTGTGTAATTTTGCTGGGTTTAAGTGCAGAAGAGGGGAATTTCCTCGTGATGGTACAAATAATTCATCACGGGCTATGGCTGGAGATTGTTATGAGGGAAAGAAATATCTCACAGTTATACTGTAGTTCATCCTACACCTGACAAGAGAGTGTTTGGCACATACAGTGGAAGCTTGATAAAATGTTTTAAAATCAGACACCAGGAAAGAATTGCAAAAGAAATTCTTCTTCAAAAATCATTTGGCGCTGAATTATTTCTTTTTTACTTGAAAGCCCTGTTAATACACAGAAAGCATAGCAAGGCTGCTATTAAATGTGGGCAAAACTCCAGCATAATCCCTCAATTCCTAGCTAGAGACACCTTCATTTTTTGTCGTTGTTGTTGTTGTTTTGTTTTCCAAACTGATTTTCAAACCAGAGAGAAGCGTGTCCTATAGCAAACAGTCTAAAACAAATGTTGCCAGCTTCGCTTCATTATGTGGTACATTGTAGTTTTATGCATGTACGCTGTGTGAACAAGAGGGTTAAAAGTTAAACAGTAGCCTAGGGCTAACACACTTGCAAACTGAACAGGTACAAAATAGGCTTTTGTTGCTTTCAAACTATTACTGTATGTCTTTAGCAGAAAATAAAGGAGGGAGCGGGGCATCTGCGTGCAAAAATGTATTTCCTGGCAGTGGCAGGTATTGTGGAATGGGGTCGGTTTAATGGCTGGAATGCCCATATGACCTTTAATCCAGCGCCATAAATTTGTCAGTGTCTGGAAGTGGCAGGATATCATTCCTAATGAGGCCAGTTTTTAGGACTTGGTGCATCAGGAGTAGCACTGGAGAGGGCTCTGGGAAGGGAACCTCACGTGGGCTTTTTGGGGGGGAAACGTTGGTAAATCATTAAAGGGGAATAAAGGAGCGAGCGGCGACGCGCCCGTAACAATTCCCATAAAGTAATGAAGGGCCGGCGGAACGCGGCGAGCTCAGGTTGTTCCCTGTTTCATAAAATGATAAATAACTCCTAGTCATGTTTATGTATAATGAATTACAGCCCCGCCACGTTTACCTTAGTAACATTTTACAGAGGTTGTATTTTACTCCCAACTACCAATTATGTCATCATCCTGGCATTTACCTGGACGTAATGATACACAGCAAAGCCATTCTTGGAACATAACTCATTGCTTAAAAGTGTTTGTAAAGCCAGACTGCATCCTATATACTCATAATGACTTGGAGATTGCTATTAAATTTTACAGATTAAAGTTTACTAAATCTTAAAAGTCTTGCGCCGGTTCCAATATTTCTTATTAATCCTGAAGGAAAAGATATTCCGCTATGGAAATGTCAAAAAACTGTGCAAGTCTATCTGAAAATAAATAGAAATAACCCAAGCCAGGGGCAGAGAACTTATCAAACAAAGACACAAAACAATATAACTACCCCAACTCCAGTATTGAGCTGTATATGAATTTTAATGGTTGGTTTGACCTGCCGTGGGATGTTCCTTTCACCATCATAGTTGGTTTTTTGTGGGAAACAGTCTGGGAAGGGCACAGAGGCTTCCTAGTGCAGGTTTCATTTCTGCAGGACCCCAAAACCTCAGCCAGAAATATCTACTGTAACATTATCTTACATTTATTCAATTTAATTTCAGTTTGAGAAGGATAGCATATAGATCTTTTTATAAGCTTGTAAGGTCACCAAATTTAAATTAAAGTGACCTCTTTTAAAGCACATTACTAAAAGTACTATGTGGAGGGAAATTTAATATGAATGGTTAAAATGCATGGAATTCAGATTTTACTGTCAAACAGCTCAATTAAACAAATTGAATTTTTAAGCAACAAAAGGGAATTGAATCAAATTAGAACCAGAGTGGGATCTGAAATGTGGACATTTATGAGTGATAGTCACAGGGCCCTCCAGCAGTGAGTTTTCTTTATTTGTTGCCTCAGCAGTTAGAGGGGTTGGCAGGCTGCAACACAAAAGGATAAAAATGTTCACCATTGAAACACAGTTTTTGGCTCCCAATAAATCATCTGTCACTTCATCACAGCCCAGTAGATAATGAGCAATAAAGTTTTCACACTCAGGCAATGAGGAAGCAGACACAAGAAATACAGCTAAAGCTGCCGTGTCTCTTTTCTGTAAATGCAAGGTGCTTTGTGTAATAAATGACCTCTGGATTTCTGGAAAAGAATAATTCCAGCCTCAGTAAAATAAACCATTTGATGCACTAAAAAAAGCCAAATCTAATAACATTACTTAGTTCCTTTAATGAAAGAAATAATCACATTATATATATGAGCTACAGTCATCTATAACAGGAAGAGATTCCAGGGTATTACCTCTGAAGTTGTCTCTCTATTGCCAGCAAAGCACATCGCTGAAAATACAATAAAGCTGCACAATAATTTCGAGTGGGATTGTTTGCAGAGATTCAGGAGACATTTGTGTTTGGGGCCCGAGCCTGGGAGGTTCTCCCAGCCCTTCCTCCCTCGCCGAGATGGATGCCCAGCCCTTCCCCAGGGATTTGCTGCACCACAAAGAGCCTCTGAAGGTCTCAAGATGTAACATCATCAGGGCAAATTAATTGCAGACAGGTCCTGCCTTGACCCATAAATGTAAAGTGTTAATTTCAGTGGTGTGTTGCCTTACTCTTATGCATTCTCTCTGCTGTTTTGATGAAAATTTTGCATTGTTATGGACAACCCAACAAAAAACTGTTGCTCTTTAGCTCAGAATCACTGCTTGGTTTGTTGTTAAAACTCAAGTTCAGCTTCCTGATGATGCTAAGGATATTCATCATGTCAATCCCATATCAAAGCCGTTTCCAGCAAGGATATCTGGGATGGCTGCCTACAAAGTCGAGTTCACACGCAAAATGTATCAGTCAAAAAGTGACAATGCAGCCCATAAACCACATAAAACATACATTTATTCACGTTTTAACTTTATATCAGCATTTGAAGGGACTTGAAGCAAAATAAGATCAGATATTCTTGTCATATGCAAATGACAACTTAATATTTGCATAATATGTCAAGGTAGAAAAATGCAAATAAACTTTGGAAAAGTCTGTATTTTTGTCATTCTCTCATATAGCTAATTAGCAACTTGAAAGGAAATTGAAAGCTTCTCTTTTCTGAACTCCATGTCAGCTAAAAAAGGCACCAAGTTCTGCTTATTTCTAGCCCATGTAAGATGAGCAATTAACATCCCCCTTTTATTGAACTGCTTACACTGATCCATAGCCATAAATGTTGTTTATCAGCTTCCCAAGCTGGATACGGCCACGCAACCCCCTTGGAATAGAGGTCACACAAATGGAAATGCAAAAGGCCATATTCTGCCATCAAAATGGTGCCATTCCAAGCAAAATTCCTCACAATAAATGAAACCTTGGATTTGCCCCAAAGCAGAACCAAAAAAAAAAAAAAAAACCATCAAGGATGGACTTTCCTGCTGGAAAATGTGTGAAAAAAGGGTTTTCAGCAGCTCAAAATCTTGGTTCATTACAGGGTTTAATGCTCTGTGTGAAGGTTTGTGCTGTATTTTTTTCCCAATATTAAGGATGTATTATTTATGCCGACTGTAGCCACGCCACAGAACACACGAGGAGAGTTTGTTTAGCAACAGAGTGAAAAAATATTTGCTACAGGGGCAGTCTGGCAATATTGCTTGTTAAGACATGCTATTTGTAAGCAAATTTATATGAAAAGTATGCAATGTCTAATACTAAACTACTCCAGCCCCAGACTGAAGGGTGATTTTACAAACGTCCTGCAGCACTCAATCATTCCTTCATTTTAATGTCTTTATTTTATGATTTTGTTGATGAAATACTACTTACCCAGTGCTCAAAATTCCTTTTAGGCTGCAGGCACTGGCTAGTTGACACGGCAAGCCATATTTTACAGCTATATATTTCAGCTTTCTCTGTCCAAGTTGGAGGACACAGTAGCCAAGATGGTTTTTCATAGTAGAAATATATTTTCATATTTATTTATTGATTTGACTAATGTATCTATTTTTCAATTCACATGCTTATGTTTCAATCCATTAAAGTGATTCATGGTCAAATAATATGTTATTGCAAGTACAAAGAGGAGATAAAACCACTGTACACTGGCTATAACACAAGAATAAAAATAATAAAAATCCATTGCATGATTAAATATAGTTTTTAATCCCCACCTGATCACGTGTAAACTGATGTTTTTAATTATTTTTCTTTAGAATAAGTCGGGGAATTTTTTTTTTTTCTGTAAAATGCAAGTACTGATTAAATAAATACTCAGGAATAAATACTCTCACCCAACCTAAGTGCTCAATGTTAAACTCACATAGAGCATCAAATTACTGGAAAAACAAAAATAAAAAAATCTCAAAAGGTCTTTAATTAGTTCAAATGAGAGCTAGATGGCAGCTGGTAAAGGAATGTTGAGGCTGTCACCTCCAGGTCAGGGCTGGAGGGAAGCTGGGCGTGGTGGTGGCTGGAATTGTGGTGGTGGTAGCTGGAATTGTGGTGGTAGCTGGAATTGTGGTGATGGTGGCTGGAATTGTGGTGGTGGTGGCTGGAATTGTGGTGGTGGCTGGAATTGTGGCGGTGGTGGCTGCTCAGGATCACCTGNTGGTGGTGGCTGGAATTGTGGTGGTGGTGGCTGGAATTATGGTGGTGGTGGCTGGAATTGTGGTGGTGGTGGCTGGAATTGTGGTGGTGGCTGGAATTGTGGCGGTGGTGGCTGCTCAGGATCACCTGGAATTCCTGGGCTTGGTCCCACTTTTTGGAAACAGGCAAAAAAGCCCACAGGAAATGCAGAGAACCCATTCATCAGGAGGAACAGCCCCAAGTCCCAGCTGTGGGGTAGGGCAGCCTCCAGGGCAGGGACCAGCCTTGTCCTTGTCCTGTTGTGAGACTTCTCCTGCTGCTTCTTCACCAAAAATTGCCCTTTCTCCTGTCCTTCACATCCAAACTCAGGGATTTTATGGGAATCAAAGCTGATGCCAGATGAGGCCTTGGGGGCTGGCCAGAGGGGGATGCTCCTCCAGCCAAGCTGGGACCACTTGGTGCCAGGCAGAGCAGCCAGGGTCAGCTGTGGGATCAGAAAATCATGAAATCCCACAGTGGTTTGGGTTGGGAGGGCCCTTAAATCCCATCCAGTGCCCCCCCCTGCCATGGGCAGGGCCACCTTCCACTGTCCCAGGCTGCTCCAAGCCCCAATGTCCAACCTGGCCTTGGGCACTGCCAGGGGTCCAGGGGCAGCCACAGCTAGGTGTCATCCACAACATAAACATGAAAAGAAAAAGAGAAAAGAGAAAAAAAATGGGAGAGAAAAAAAGGAGAAAAAAAGAGAAAAAAAAAATAAGAGGAAGAAGGAAGAAGGAAGAAGGAAGAAGGAAGAAGGAAGAAGGAGAGGGAAGGGAAGGGAAGAAGAAAAGAAAAGAGAGAAGAAAAGAGAAAAGAAAAAAGAAAAGAAAAGAAAAGAAAAGAAAAGAAAAGAAAAGAAAAGAAAAGAAAAGAAAAGAAAAGAAAAGAGAAAAGAAAAGAAAAGAATTCTTTATTTCCATTTTCTGCCTTGAAAAAAAGACAAAAGCACACCAAATGAGTTTTAAGGAGTCATTTTGGAGGGAGCTGGAACAAACTGATGTTATTGCTGAAGACAAAAAAGAACAAAAAACTCCAAAAACTCTGAATATCCCGAAAATGGGTAGATAATCAGCCTGTGAGGGAGCTGAGACTGAAATACAAAGGCCAGCAAAGCAGCCCCAGAGGAGGAAGGCTCTGAGCCCACAATGAACAGTGGGGTGACATCCTGGCACACACTCCAACCCTTCTGTGCTCTTGCAGGGCCCGTGATGGCTCCGTAATTATCGCCCAGCCCTGGGAATTCCCCTCCAGGCACGAGCTGAGGACGCCGCAGGGATATCTGGGAATGGGGCCGGGAGGATGCAAAATTTGGGAGGACATCCATGGGCTGCTGGGGGAACCCGCCCTGATCCAGACAGGCTTCCAGAGCCATCTCCTTTGTGCACCTTGACTCCAGGAAAAGGGAAAGGTACTTTAAAGTCACCTTAGTTCCCCCCGGGAAGCAGGAGCACAGAAGGCTGTCAATGTGTTGAGGTAGAGCAGCTGAGAGGCTCTGGAGAGAGAGAGCTAAATGAATAGAAACTTGTTAAATGATGTGAGTTAATGAGAGCATTTTGGAATTAACCAGCTTCCATGACTTTAAATAAAACCCCAATGTCATTTTAAATTGGATTTTGTACATTTTTGAGACCATTATTTATTTTTTTTTTTTCTTTCCGTGAGGTGCATTGGTGGGAGGAAGGAAACATTAAAGTTTAATCTCCTCAACCCACTAGTGGTGAAATATTGGTATTTTTCCAGTGAATTCAGAAATTAGGGAACAGTGGCTAGAGCCAAGAGATTTTCCAGGAGATGGGGAGTCTCTCAGCCCTGTCTCCATTTTTGTGAGGATGAGGAGCTGGAGTCTGCAGCCAAGAGCAGGAACACAGGTGGTGGGGCCACCATCCTCTGACCCCACATTGTCACACTGGTCACCCCAGTCCTCATTCCAGACAGGAGGAATTCCATTCCTTTTGCCCAGTGGATGGACACAAAAGGTTTTGAAGCTTTGCTGTGTGCCCTGTCCCTGTGCCTTGTTGGCAGCTGGAGCTGCAATGGCAGCTCCTGGCATGGACATACTGGGATTGCTCACCACCCTCCCTGTCCTGCTTTCATGGCACTCAGGACAGGTGAAATGGGCATAACTTCCAATTTTTTAATTGTTATTTTTATTGTTATTTAGGCCATTTTTTTTTCCTTCTCAAAGAAAGCCTCTCATAGGCAATTGGAAGAGGAGGGAACATGCTTTGAAGGAAAATCAAGTCAGGATGAGCCCAAGTCATTCCCAGGTGAGCCTGGCTTATAAAACAACTCAGTTCCTGTATCACACTTGTGCTGAAAGCCAGAATAATTCTGGATACATTTTGGAAGGCAATTTTCCACATCAATTCTGTATTTGCAGCAGCTCAGATTTCTTCAAACCACCTCAGAAGAATGTTCCAGTGGGACAGGCACCAGCCTGGGACTGTCATGGCTAAGGTTCAAATTTCTTTATTATTTACATGTCCACGGAGAGCATCCTGTTTGATACCTTCTGAAATATTCATGAAATTCCACTAAAAGATCTTCAAAATATTTTTTTCTTGCTTTCTTTGTGTTGTACTTTCTTGCAGGTACAAACTGGAGATGTTGGCATTGAAGATCAGAGGGACTTTAAAGGTTGTGATGGCATCTCTGGCAACAGACTCCATAAAAATATTTCAGTCAAATAGAATCCCAGACTGGTTTGGGTTGTAAGAGACCTTAAAGACCAGCCAGTTCCAACCCCTGCCATGATCAGGGACATTTTCCACGAGACCAGGTTGCTCAGAGCCCCAGAAATAATTAAATTTGCTCAGTGTGACCATTAGTTGCCCTTCTGTGACACCTTTCTTCTATAGAATGACTTTGTTAGGAAAGAGAACACCTGGAATGGTGGAGGGCAGGGAAAGTCCCAAAGGCATTCCCAAGTCATAATTAGCTTTGTGATGCATAAACACCCACCAAAAACAGATTCCAGCTCTCCCCCAAAGAAACCATTATGGGAAAGGATCCAGCACCTTAAATAAAGGGTCTCCAAATCCTGGGGCCACATCTTGGGTGTTAATGTTGGACAGGACAGCCAGAAAATGGGACTGAAAACTGTGCAGTCAGGACTGGGGAAAGAAACCCCAAAATGGAAGAAGGAATGGGAAAGAAGGATGGGAAGTGGGACATGGGGAGTCCCACAGCTGTCCAGGGCTCACTGCAGGCTGCACCAGCACAGGGTCACAGTAAACTCAGCACTGAGCCTCAGCTTAAAAATTCACAGAGTTTTTATATGATAATTACTGTTATTATAACTGGCCCATGAAATAAACACCTCTCCCAATTATGCCAAAGGCACAAGGTCCTTCAGAGACAGAAATCTCACAATAAGATTTACTTCCAGCATAACGATGTAGAGGGAGAGAGGTGCAAGATGAATAACAATAATATTATTGTACATATAATGTATGTTTTAATTAGCTAAAGGTAATCAGATGAGGTTTGTCACGATTATATTAAGGTCAGGTCTCCACATGGTTTCATCAACAACATATTAAGACAAGGGAGGTGATGCCAAATTGGGGTTTAAACCTAATCAGCATAATTAAACAAAGCAAGAACATGTGTTTAGAGCTACACCTATTTTACTGATCTCTCTATTTTAATTACTCTTGCAGAGTAAATATTAGGCCCAAAATAACTCCTAATTAAATTCTTTCCATACAAACAGAAAACACAATCTTCTTTTAATTTGCTATTTTTGTTGAATGAATGTACAATATCCAGATCTTTTGTAGGAGAGAAACCATTTCAAAAGTGTGCTCAAATTATGCTAAACAGCCCAATACATTCCAAAGTATTGACATACTGGCTTCGAATGTGTGGGAAACGGGAAACTACACTGGCCCAAAAAAGTCATGGGAAACCATAAAAACAAACTAAGCATAATTTAAACTGATTGGATGCTTCCTTGCAAGAAGTTCTTAGTTTCTAAATACAAAATGTGGACATTGAAATGTGGTCAAGTTATGACTTAAATTAGAAAAACATGTTTTCTTAGGTTTCTATCTTACAATATTTGGCACAACTCAGACACTGGGGAAAGAGTTATGTCAGTAACATTTCCAAAAGTGTCTAAGTGGCTTTGCTTTGAAACACTGAAATGGGACTAAGGCACTCAGAAGTCCAGAGGACATGAGTTTGTAAGGCCTTACAAATGTTTGAAGCTGTCTAGGTGCCCAAAAGAACAATATATGGGCATTTTAAAATTAATTTAAGGGCTTTTTAAATTAATGACCTGAAGGAGATGGCATCCCATCCATGTCTAGTAGAAGATTTGACTCGATGATCTTGGAAGCCTTTCCTGACCTTAATGGTTCCATGATTATACGATTCTACTCTGCATAAAAGACTAGGGGTATTTTTAAGAGTATCAATCTTTGGAATAAACCTAATATCCACTCAGGTGACCTGTTTCAAGCCTGATGCCTCAGATGGGATTTCTCTGAATTTAGCTGCATAAGTAAAAGCAGAACCAGGTCTGTAAACAAGTTGTAGGTAAGGATTCCACACTGGAGGCCTGTAGGTCCTCCTGGAACTTGTGATTAGAGGGAAAAATTGCTGTGTCCTGATGTACTTGAAATGTGTTTCACAGAGACACAGAATCCCACAATGGCTTGGGTTGGAAGGGAATCCTATTCCTGGGCAGGGACATCTCCCACTGTCCCCGGCTGCTCCAAGCCCCAATGTCCAACAAGGCCTTGGGCACTGCCAGGGATCCAGGGGCAGCCACAGCTGCTCTGGGCACCCTGTGCCAGGGCCTGCCCACCCTCCCAGGGAACAATTCCTGCCCAAAATCCCATCTAAATTTGTCCTCTTCCAGCTAAAGCCATTCCCTCTGTCCTGTCCCTCCATCCCTTGTCCCCGGTCCCTCTCCTGCTCTCCTGGAGCCCCTTTAGGCCCTGTCAGGGGCTCTGAATTCTCTCTGGAGATTCTCTCCAGGTGAGCACCCTCAAGTGTCCCAGCCTGGCTCCAGTGGGGCTCCAGCCCTTGGGGCATCTCCGTGGCCTCTTCTGGACTTTCTCCAACAGATCCACATCCCTCCTGTACTGGTTATCCCAGAGCTGGCTGCAGCCCCAGATCCCATGAGGGTGTAATAGAGGGGCAGAATCCCCTCCTCCCTGCTGCCCATGCTGGGGGATCCACCCCCATTCATGAAGGTTTCATGTCCAACCTCTCACCCACCAGCACCCCCCAAATCCTTCTCCCCTGGGCTGCTCTCGATCCATTTAGAAAGCCTAAAACTGTAAATCAAATTCTCACTTAAGAAGAAGAAGAGGAGCTAAAACATGCACCAGGATGGGGTCTTTTCTCTCCCTGGTCTCCAAGTCAGCACAGCAAGAGTTAAAAATGTGGGCACAAGGAGTTCCCAAAGCTTCCTCACGGAGCTCAGCCCCAGAACGATCCCGTCGGAGGCGCTGCTGGCATGCGAGGGACCCCAAATGAGTTAAGAACTCTTCCACTCCATCATGAAGAATTGTTCTCCAGAGTAACCACCAGTGGGGAAATGCTTAAAACACTTACCATATGTGGCTAAGAAGGGTCTAATTTGTCCATTTGGAAATTTTGCCTCTTTTGAAAGGATAGTTAATTCCGAGTAATTTATTTCATAGATGAAGCTTTCTTCAGGAGTGGTTAATATATCACCCTTGGTTGCCTGAACAATTAGAAATTGTCACCAAAGAAAAATGTCGCAGTTCATGTAAATAACTATTTACCTAAAGGAAATGGGAATCCACAAGAGTCAGCACACTTTAATGAGCCATGACAATAGGGAAAAAAAACCCCAGCCAATGGTACAGTGATTCTGCTAAAGCTGACATTGCTTATGGTAAAAATTGGCCAAAACAACTATTATTTGTTGGGGCTTTTTTCATGTCAGAAATAATGCAGCTTGAAATTTTCAACAGGCAACATGAGCCCAGACCATTTGTTACTTCTAATGGCCTAATTGTTCTCCTGGCAGAAATAAAAAATTAGGGCACTTACGTCATTTACCTAAATTTCTAATTAATGCAATGGTAATAGAGAAACTGGAGCAGAAGAAAGTGAGGCAAAAAAAAAAGTAAGTTGGGTGAAAAATGTTTCTTTTGGCCTTTCTACAATTTGTCTTTGTTAACTTTCCTATGGTCTTTCCCTCTTTAACAGCAGGTAGAGTGATCTCTGCAGAGATGTTCCAGAGTTTTCCAACTGGACCGAGGCATGCTGGGCATTGAAAAATATGATTCCTTCCACCTGAGCTATTGAACAGACGTGATAAAAACACCAACTGCAGCACAATGTCCTTTATGTTGCCTCGAAGGAATGTGCCATTAAAATGATGTTAGAAATATTCTTCAAAAGCAGCTAAAAAATCTGCACTTGGGGCTGCAATTCCATCCACGAGTTTTCCATTGCTCCTGTGTCCTGATGTCCAGCTCATCCTGCAAAGCAAATCCTGGCTGGTGCATGCCCTCATTAGGATGCAGGATGAAGAGAAATGCATCAAAATGCATAAACACACCTTAGAAATGCCTCTGAAAGTGTCTGGAAATCACTTTGTCCTGAAGCACTGGCAAGTGTCCCCCATCTCCTCGATATTTATTTTTGGAATGACATGGAGGAGGCTCAAGGTGATCCATTTATGCTCATCTTCAAAGAATTTACACCCACTCCTTTGAAGGGGTGCCACACCTTGATCTTGGCACCACTAATGCCATTAAAATACTGTTAAAAGGAAAAGCACAAAAGCAGAAAATTGGAGAGATTTTAAAAGGAACCCCAGGGAGGGTTTATCCAATGAGAACTCAAGGAAAGATCAGATGGAGACGGGATCCCAGCCATGCTCAGACCTACCTGTGCTTGTACTTTCAAATGTTATAGAAGTGAAGTTTCCTATTTCTTTACAAGTATATTCAAGTACAGCTGTAATTAAACTGTGAGTAAAGTGCAAGCAAACCAAGTAAACATTGACATGTGCTGGTAAATTATTCCAATTTTTCTCTTAATGCCTGAGGTGCTTTCCTTAAGTACTAAATGGAAATAAAGAAAAGGGAGAACAAGAGCAAGGTCAGAAATTCAAACTCACTCCACCAAATGTGAGCTCAGGGTCACAGGGAAATGTCAAAGTCTGCTGGAGGTTCATTTTTGCAGTGGATAGAAATGCTGCCTGGTTTCTGACCACATCCTAATCTGGGGAACCACCCTCTAAACATCCCTGGAAGATTTTCCCGTGATTTTTTTCTTCATAAAAGCAGTTTTTGCTTTAAAGCAGCATGAATCACTTTCTTGTCTATTACCTGGAGTATCCTGGAGCTCCAAGGAGTAACCTTAGTCCCTCACTAGAATAAACCCACGATATTTCAAGAGTTAACAGCAAACACTGATGCAGGGAACATTTATGTTCTGCCATCAACATGCCCTCAACGCCCCCAGGTCTGAGCCTGCATGGTGACTGCAGGAGGGTCCCAGAGCAGGCCTGGGAGCATCAGAGGGGAGAGTTCCCTCTTTGCCAGGCAGGCAGGAACATGAGCTGCCTCCCCAGCTCCACTCTCCCACCTGGGCCTTAACATTCCCTCTGCAACCTGGGACCATGAGTGAGGTATGAAGGCAGGGCTCACAACAGCACTGAGAACTGGCAGGAGCAGAACTCCAGCAGCACCAGCAAGTCCTGCTGAAATAAACATGTTACAGGCAAAGGTCATGGTGCCTGTTAATATAAAGACTGCGTGGTGTATAATGCATTCAAATGCTGGAGTGAGAGAGGGAGATAATATGATCCATTTGCCAGATTCCTCCTTTTAGTTGTAACATGAAGCCATTCCGGGCTGGAATGACCCAGAGATGATAATGAAGCGGATGATGATGCCATTGCCTGTGATAATGGTGTGACAGGGAGAATACCCTGGAAAACTGCACGAGCTGATAAGTGCAAAGGTATAAACAAACCCAAACAATATGGACTTACAGACATTAGCGCGGACAAAAGAGAGGAGGAAAAGCAAAGCCAACTGATCAACATTAAAAAAAATAAAAGACTTTGCAAGGGTGACTTTTCAGCAATTTTTTGGAATTGCAGCTCCCAAAATCAAGCCCTTCCCAGCTGGAACAACAGCCAAGTGTCTCATCCTGGGAGGGGTGGGGGTGGGGGGTGGCACCTCTCCGTGCTTGGGAACAGTTTGTAGCAAACAGCCCGCAATATGAAAATGTATTTAATGCAATTAATAATTTAAGAAGTGAGAGCATGTGCTCTTGGAGAGTTAAACGCTTGTCAGAGTGATAGATGCACGCTTCAGCACCAATACATTTCGTAGGAAGAGCAGAGGGATTTTGCAAACTTGTGTTGACCTTGGGTTGAGGTGGAGAGGAGGCAGATTGCGAAGGCAGGCCCGCATACGGCGGGACTGCGTCAGCCCGCAATTTACAGCCCTCTCCCCAATTAAAGGACTGTAAAAACATTAAAATTAATGCAGTCTTAACTCCAGAGCAGGCTCTACTTTCTTAATTAGTGCATAATTATTCAGTTTTTGATATCCTGGAAAATTATCACATGGAAATTATTTTAGGCGCAGTAACAATAGCAAAAAATATCTCTGCCCCCCCAACTCGATTAACATGTGGAAGTAATTAACACTTTATTACAGTGAAAATACTATTACTGCTAATGTTTAATGACTTTTGCCATTGCATCATAAGCAGGAAATTTAGAACACTACAGAGCAACGGTCTGCCATAAATACAGTCCAAAGATTATAAACCAGAGTCAGATGATTCGCACTAACAGCGTTTAAGACAGGGATATGACATACAATACGTTTCCAAAATGTCACAGGCAGGAAATATAATTTTCTTGATAAAGTCCACTCCATACAGCCAAGCAGGCAGTGCAATAATGCTGGATGCGTTCGGTGTAGGCAGCAGCGTTCGAGCCCTTGTAAAAGCCTGTTGTTAATCAAATTGAAACATAAAACCCCAAGCATAAAGTTATTTTCTCATAACAGTTTAATAGAAATTTCCAATCAAACAAAGGCCAAAAAGTGTTATTACAACATGAAGTTCCTTGTATAAACAACTTAAAATGAAGTAGGGGAAAGTTTCATGGGATTTATGGATTTCTTTATTTTCGTTATTTCGAGTAAATGTCTACTGTAGATCTCCTATAAATGTCTCGAGAAATTATGCACCAGCTTTAGATGATTCACACTAACAGCAATTAAGATGCTGAGTCCACGTAAGTGTCGAAGAGGCCAGTGCTCAGGAAATATCATTCCAGCTCAGCTGGTGTGATGGAGCCAAACGTGCCAGAGACAAAAGGAGACCTAAAGGGATGGAGACAGTTCTGCCTTGAGCTGGGCCTCTCCACGGCTGTGACAAGGGGACAACAGATGAGCGGAAATGGGGCCATGTTCAGGAAAATGTTTCACTATCAAAATGTAAATAGAGATTTGTGTTTAATATTCAGCATGGCCTTATGGAAATTCCCAAACAAACAACGGCGTAAAGCAACGCAGGGCGAAGCATCTATAAAAGGAAAACCAAAACAAATATAGAAGGAAACAAACGGAGAACAAGGCTGACCCTGGTGAACCTGCATAAAGTCACTCTTGGCTTGTTTGTTACTGTTTATGCTGTTGGGCTGAGAATTAATGAAGCTGAGCACTAATCACAATTCAACCCATGGAATTATTTTAAATTTTAATATTCTATGTGCATAACTCATTGGGCTTTCCCTTTTTAAATATTTTTCCTTGATGCTTTAAAATGCGTTCATTGATCTGGACCCGTTTCACTGGCGAGCTAATACAGTTCATAAATTAAGGAACTCTTGTTTTAGAAACATCTCCTTAATCCACGGGCCATGGATATGGAGAGGAAGAATTTGGCACGAGGATGCTGAATATAAATTGCTCTTTTGGAAGGAACTCTTACCAGCCAATGTCTGGAGCCAGCAGGCAAGAAGAATTCACCTGAAGTGGACAGAGCTCTTCGCTCTGGGATTAACTTGTTGCGTTGCAAATGAATCATGAAACCAGCTTTGGCAAAGCTGAGCTTGGGCCCGCGCTGGAACTGAAATAATGTATGTGAAAAACCTGAACTGGATTACGAGGCCATCTGGAATGCATTGGCCGTCTGCATTAGGAGTAGCAGTTTCCTTGACAGAGGTTGTGAAATATTAGAATTCCTAATGGAAGAAATATGGCAGTGCAAAATGACACAAAATCACACAACCTCATTCCCTGACACGGAACAGTGAAAATGCGAATCTTTCTCTCAAGGGTGCTCTATCAATCCTTTGCAAACAAGGCACTTCAGGCAGGCAGAGGAGGGGCTGACAGGGCTTAACCCTTCCCCACCATCAAGCAGGACAAGAGAGAGCTTCCCTCTTTGGGGAGGCCAAAAACAGGGAGAACGTATGGCAATCATAAATCCACACGGGAAATTCCTTCCGAAGAGGGGGTACCTCCAGCACAGGCATCCCAGGGAGCTGGATGCCCCAGGGACAGACTCTTGCACCCTCATCCTCCTCTGGGTGATGTTCAGATGTCTCTAAGGCCAATCCCTTGGCAAACCTTCTCTGTGGGTGATGCCAAAGGCAGGGAGAAGCCAACAGGCTTATGGACAGCAGCAACCAAAGCACTGAGAGACCTGTAATTAACAGCAGCAATCATGGCAATATGTCCCTCAAAATATCTTATTTTTAACACTTGTGAGGAAGGTTTAACCTACACTTCGGAAGGCCTGGCCCACAATAACATTTTGCTGCACTAACATTACTACCCCCTTGGTATTTGCATTCAAATGATGAACATTTTCCTGGTCATGATGATTTCCAAGTAAAAATTCTAAGGCTGGGACTCTCCCAAAATGTGTAGTTCCTCAATTGGTGACATCTACCTAGGAATGGCTCCATATTTCTCATATTTTACTGCTAAAATCACACTTTGTCCCCAGGTCAGCCATCCTACACCACAGTGCTGAATGTCTCCAGGGGTTTGGAAATACCAGAAATCTTGTGGCACACCTGATGGAATTTGATGTTATTTACTCATTGCTTAATAACAAAATTTGTTAATTTACACTGAGAAGTACAAAAGGCACCACAGGTTATCAAATTTTCTGAGTCAACTAGGAAATGATACAACAAAACAATAAACAATAAAAACAATCACATATAATACTCTGAACAAAGTCATTCAGCCACCTGACTCAGCATCATTTACTTTAATCCCGGAGCTTGTTCTAACTCCAGACAGGGAAAATTGGATAAATCCAAAGCTGCCATTTTCATTATCCAACATTAAATGCCTCCCACTACCACAGAGGAAAGGTTAGAGGAGCTTGGATGTCCTGGCTGCACTTCTGCCAGGACTTTGTAGCAGTGGCCAGGCCAGCACTGCTCACTCTCCACATGGATTCACTGGAGTCATCTTGGATAAAATCCATCTTTGGAAGCATCTCCCTGATTTAGGAACCCCCAACATTTTTGGTTGCAAATGCTTTTTGAAATCCCCAGCCCTTGTCTCCTTCATTGTCATTTATAAGGTGCACAAAGCTACTGTTTATTGCTACTTCCCCGCAGAAAAGGGAATAACTCCAAGATAGATTTTCTGTTTAGGAAATAGATCTGGGTTGAATTATTCAAAAAGGCTAACAATATCCAGCCCCAGAAAACTAAGGAAAGGCATTGAAGACTCCAGAGCTAAGGGGCTTTTATACAGCAGCCAATTGTTATGACTCCTTTTAATTAAATACAAATGAATTAATTGATATGAAGTACTGCTAGGCAATTATTTTGCTGACATTTTGTCTCTTTTGAGACACACTTGTTTACTGCATCTCTCATCTGCCAAATCCTACCACCATTCTGCACTATTTTAAACATGTTTAAAGAGTTAAAGCCAAGTTTGTACTGTCAGAAACTTTTACATTAATTTCATATTTGAGTTAATGGTACACACATTAGGCCTAATATTATTTACATTTTTTAATCCATCTCCCGTCCCTAGGCCATCATTGTACATGAGATATTGCATCTTAATGAATTTTTCTGGTTAAAGATTTTTTAAATAAATGAATAAATAAATAAGTAATGAAACACTGATTTTTATCTCACTGTACACAAGTTCACTGGTTGTTTCCTTTTTTTTTTTCTTTCTGGTTTGCAGTGAAATATTTTCATCATTTTCTAAAGATATGCATGAAAGTACAGAAATGATGGCTGGTTTAGGAAAAAACTTCCAGTAGCAGCAGCCAGCTGTATATTAGCCTTTACACAGGAGGTAAAATTGAAGGGTTATCTGGAAAGCCATAACTGGCCCAAACAATTTTACATCCTCTGATTATTTGGGGGAATTGCTGAGCTGGAGTTTCTGTCTGACATATCCCCCAGCACGAGTGTGACCCATTTTTTTTTCAGTCACAGATGCGTCCCTTAGTGGTTCAAACGTGCAGGATGAGATCACAAGTGACTTGAATCCTT
This sequence comes from Illadopsis cleaveri, assembly GCA_013399915.1. Classification (NCBI taxonomy): domain Eukaryota; kingdom Metazoa; phylum Chordata; class Aves; order Passeriformes; family Timaliidae; genus Illadopsis; species Illadopsis cleaveri. The sequence continues at coordinate 142,647 of VXBB01002551.1, forward strand.
TAGACAGAAGCAAGATGTATTTCAGGAGAGCATCCACAGGACTTTCCCACTGCTTTTGGGATGGGCTCAGCTTTGTGGTCAGCAGCTCCTGGAAGCAGCAAGTCCTGGGAGAACTAGCTGTGAAGTGAGTTGCGGACACACAGGACTCCAGAACACCCAGAAGTTGAGCCCCTACCTGTCAGGTCAGCAGTCATGTCAGCTGGCAAGTTGTAGATCTGCCCATCTATGTGATACCTCTCTGTTGTGCACATGAAAATAAATAGCAGACTGGAGAGTAATTAATTTGCCGTTGGTGAACTAAATTAGCCCAGAGGAGCACAGGGAGCCTTCAGAGACAGGTAACCTGAACCTGCCCACACACATTTAAAGAGCAGAGTACTCAGAAATGCCAAGGCAATGTGAGTGTTGAGATATCAGTTGTCTTCAACTCACTATGTATGTGTTGAACTCTGGGCTGAGTGCAGAGAAATTACTTCCATTAATGCAATTCTATTCCCAAAATTATGGTCCAGGAGGCCAGATGGGGTCTTCTACCCCAACGTGATACCCCCAACACCACACCATTAAAATCAGCAGGGTATGTTGAAGACCTCCATATATAATACAAAAAATTAGCCTTTACAGCAAAAATCCTCACATATTTTACTTATTTTTTTGCTCACAGCTACTATGGAATTCCCATCTCTTGCCATTAAAAAGTCATGGATAAATTCCCTAAATTGTGTCATTGCAGGAGACATGAAGGTACCTACTTTGGACTGAATAAGTTTTTACAAAATGAGTCTCATTTTTCAGCCTCTTCAACCTCCAAGTCTAGAGTTTTACTTTCTCTAAGAGGGGAGTTTTGGATTTTCGTGCAACTCTCAGATTTGGGACTGTGATATCCCCTGAGTGTGCCTGGTTTCTCTTAGGCAGTGGTTTGGGCTATCAGCAGCTCCTATAACTTTTCCCCCTGATCAAAGCATGTGGATGGACAAGCACAAACAGGCCGGGGCACAGTGCCTCTGTTTTCCCTATTTGCCTATCGCCCAACCAGACATTTCTGCACATTAATCATACTTAGAAGACTCAGAAAAAGGCATCAGTCACTTAACAAACGGCCCCAGATTTATCTGGGGGTAACAGATGACTGCTGACTATCTGGGCCTGCTACCCAGGGCTCCTGATGAAAGGCAGCGTGTGACCAAAGTTACACACACGGCAAGGGGGACTTGGCACCGCTTTCAGCAGCCCCCTAAAGCAAAGATACAGGGAGAGATGGGGAAATGGAAACTACACAGATATTCCCCCTCCTCTGCATCTCCCCAGGGAGTTCTAACAATGATCAGCCCCATGGAAACTTCAGGCACTGGTGATTCCTGCCACTGCCTGGAATGAGTTGCTGGAGTGTGTCCAGGGAAGGGAATGGAGCTGGGAAGGAGCTGGAGAATTCCTGAGGGAGCTGGGAAAGGGTCTGAGCCTGAAGAAAAGGAGGCTCAGGGGGGACCTTGTGGCTCTGCACAACTCCCTGACAGGAGGGGACAGCCGGGGGGGCGGGCTCAGCTCCCTGGGAACAGGGACAGGAGGAGAGGAAACCTCCTCAAGTTGCAGCAGAGGAGGTTTAGGTTGAAGATTAGAAAAATTTCTTTCTGGAAAGGGTTGTCCAGCCCTGGCACAGGCTGCCCACAGCAGTGACAGAGTCACCATTCCTGAAGGGTATTAAAATATTTGTAGATATAGCACTTGGGGACATGGTTTACTGATGGAGTTGTCAGTATTGGGTGAACTGTTGGACTCAAGATCTTAGAGGTATTTTCCATCCTAAATGATCCCGTGACTCTGTGGATAAAGGGAAGAACAGGCTATGTGGATAATGCAGGGCACAAGAGTAACTGCCCAGAGCTCCAACTCAGCACTTCAGAAGTGGTACCACAACATCTCTTGGGGCGCAAAGCATGGCCCCATGCTCTGCTTTGAAACAAAAATCCTTTCATATGGTTGCATTCTCCTGACCCAACTGTGTCCAACACCAAACCTGGCTGGATTACTTCCACTGGCTAAACCAGCAGAGCAATTTCTTTGGCTCAGCAGGAAAAAAAAAAAAAAAAAAAGCTGGTGTTTCTGAAGCTGAAATTTCATCTCGAGTCTCCTGAGATCCCACGCATGAATAATGAAATAATTGTGTGTCCTCACTCGTTGCTCCAGCATGTTCCCATCTCTGCTGTTCCCGTTTTCACGGCGGCAGATTCCGTGGAGCCAGTGCTGAGGGATGAGCCATGGCCCAGCCCCAGCCCTGGCAAGAGAAGCCCTGTAATCACAGCTGAAAAGGGGGATGAAGTTTATCTTCCAGAGAGACATCAGGAAGACATTTCAACCATTTCCTT
>VXBB01002551.1:150160-168786 GCA_013399915.1 Illadopsis cleaveri
CAACCAACCAAAAAAAAAAAAAAAAAATCAAACCAAAAGGAAGGGTTTTTAGCCATTTCTTTAGGCAGTTGCTGTCCATTCTTCTCTTTTCCACCCCCTTTTCGAGAGACATTTGACCACAAGTGTCCTTTTAACCCCCTCAAAATCATAACCTGAGTTACTTAATTCATCCACTCCCCTGTTTCCCCAGATTTGCTGTGGCTGCCCCTGGATCCCTGGCAGTGCCCAAGGCCAGGTTGGACATTGGGGCTTGGAGCAGCCTGGGACAGTGGGAGGTGTCCCTGCCCACAGCAGGGGGGGCACTGGGGTTGTCCTTAGGGTCCCTTCCAACCCAGACCATTCTATGATCCACTCTCACTCCATGGAACAGCTGCTCCTGAACCCCGAGAAATTTTTTAAACCTGTTTTGCTGAAATTAGTCTTCTATCAGCTTTATTTTGTTGTCACAAATAATTCCATTTTTCACAGCTTAATGATTCCATTTCATTCCTGCTCTCCTCTGCTGTGCACAAATTCAGTGGCACTCCTGGGAAGAAAGGTATAAAGAGAAAAATTTCTGGATTTTTTTTTTTCATATGCGTGTTTATGAATCAAGCAGTTTAAAAGTAATATCTAAATAAAAAAGAGATCATGGACTCATGAAATGGTTTGGGTTGGAAGGGGTATAAAAGCTCATCCAGTGTCACCCCCTGCTATGGGCAGGGACACTTTCCACTATCCCAGGTTGCTCCAAGCCCCAAGGTCCAGCATGGCCTTTAAAATAAACATTGGGGCAGGAGAGATGGAAAAGGAAGAAAAAGGCTGTAATATTTTAAAGTTATTTCCTCTTGTATCACCAAATATCAAGTACCGCTCTTGATTTCAAGCTCCCCAGTTAGTACCAGCTTTTGAAAGTTTCTTGACAGAGCAAGACCTTTAATAATAAGTAAGATTTTTGCATTTCATGTGGATAAAATACTGATCTGTGCAATTATTTTGTTTGACCATATCACAGTAAGGAAGGTTAAAAAATCAACGAAGCCATACACAACCTTCTCCAAACTGCCTTTTAATTTCTTTCCTGTTGATAGTGGTGGTTCTGTCACAAGTCAGCCCTAAAGCAAATTAAAAAATTAATGGATCAGGCATGAGGACAATTATGTGGAAAAGGCCTGAACTGTGCCTTTTCCAAACAGACCAAAAAAGATTGATGCAGAAATGACCCAAGTGGGCCCTACGAGCTTATTCAATAAGGGTCCACTCAAATTCCATCTGTGAACATTTGGTCGGCTCTTTTATGGGGATGAGGCCATTCCTCCAAGTCCATATTAATTTTTGTGCACATCTGTACACTCACCTAATCCCTACCCACAGGCCACTCCAATCACAATTAAAAGAGTAAGTTTAAAACTGGGCAAATTTAATCACGACGAGTTCTGTCAGATTATTTTAAAAAAATAAAACCTTTGCAAGTTGTTTTTTTGGTTTTTTCTTTTTATTTTTACTTAATTTCAAGAAGGAACTGGTCAGACTGGTGAAGCTCCAGTGTTGCCCTCATAGTTCTGATTTTTACTTGGATGCAGAACAATAGGAAGAAGCATCACTGGGCTTCTGGAGCAGGTTGAATTCAGCATTCCAGTGCTGAAAGTATTCCACTGCACAAATTTGGAGTTTACCCTGAGATCAACAAGTAAATTACAGTTTTCAGCCTCTCATTCCCATCCCTGAATGCATACAATCAGCATCATTATTTTAAGCAAACAATTGCAAGGGCTTTAAATAAAAAATGTCGTGTGCACAGCATTTACATTTTAAGCACAGCATATTAATAGGAAGAGAGAAGAGAAAGATGACAACGGGAAATGTCAGCTGGTTTAATCATACTTAATATGAAAAGACTGCTATAACTTTAAGAATGCAGCTTAGCTGACTTTGGAGCTTAGGTTTTTATTTTTCTGCTTTATAGCATGCTTCAAAACTACTTGGACAAATACAAAACAAGAATTACAGTGCACCATAAGTTATTTTAATATCCTGTAGTGGTGTATACTTCCAATGAAATCCCAAGACTATTATTAAGGTTCTGTGTTTGTGTGAAAATGTCAAGTTGTTTCGAGTGACTACATACTCTAAATTATATATAACTGTTACTTTATAGCTAATAGGCACTAAAATTACTTTAAAACAGAAATGTAAAGTTATATTTTCATCCTTTTTGACAGATAATAAAGCTTATTTATGAGATACATTTTCTCAAGTATTAAAATATATAATGTTTACAAAAACATTAAAAACACCAATACTTGATATTTAAGCAAGAAACAGAGCCATCACAAAGATATTTTCCTGAATGTATCCAGCACGAAGCCAAAGAGGTGATAACGCAATAATTTCACTCGTGAAAGCCATTTGTTAAACCAGTAAGAAATAAAAAAAAAGGCAGTGCCTCAAAATGAGATTTAGATGCTTTTTCCTCTCCCTGCCCGTCATTAAACCCCAGGTATGAAATCCTGGTGTGCATCCTCCCACCCTTTATTTCAAAACCCAGCCACCGAGCCACCTTGTTTAATTGCTTTGTTGTCCTGGCCCTGCCCGAGGAGGCTGAGGGGGGGAAAAAAAAAAGTTAGTCCTTTTTTACAAGCGCCATGGAAAGGGACCCGAGCACCAGGAGTGATTTCTCCCCTTGTAAACTCCAGTTAGGATGGAGGATTTATGGAAGGGAAGATTGCTCCCGGCGTGGTGTACACTTAAGTGCACACACACACCACTGCTAACCCGCCAATTACTCAAGGGCTCAAATAAAAAGGCTTCATATGCAAATTGCCCTTGTTTATTCCTCCGGAGCACTTAGTAAATAAAAACACATAAACGTCGGGATCTGTCTCCTCGTGTGAGAGAGGTGTGAGGGATGTCGGGCGGCGCTCATCCCGGGATGAAGGCGAGGCTCCCAGAAGGTTGGGAGCTAATTGCCAGCCCTCTGCTGTGATTAGGATTGCCTCTTCTGCTGAGGGGCTGCGCCAAAATTTATGCTCCGTGGTCCTGCCGCTCTGCTCTGCGATATTATGCCAAAGCATGAACAAAAGAAAATTACCCTGAAGCAATGGAGTGCCACAACGCATTGTCGCTATTAATCTTTTAGTAATGGCAATGCTAATTTGACACGATGCATAGTAATTTATTAATAGAAGTATTTGAAGTCCTAAACTTGAAATATTCTGCACAGGGAAGGAGGGCTCTCTCGAAGAGGGGTCGGGGGATGCAAAGGATTTCACCTCCAAAGGGCTTTTAGCTCCGGCAGCAGCAGCTGGAGAGGTGCCCTGATGATGTCTGAGTGTTTGGGGTTTTTTTCCATATGCGTGTTTATAAATCCAGCTAAAGTAATATCTAAATAAAAAAGAGATCATGGACTCATGGAATGGTTTGGGTTGGAAGGGGCATAAAAAACTCATCCAGTGCCACCCCCTGCTGTGGGCAGGGACACTTTTCATTATCCCAGGTTGCTCCAAGCCTCAAGGTCCAGCCTGGCCTTTAAAATAAACATTGATGAGGAGAGATGGGAAAGGAAGAAAAAACATTGATGAGGAGAGATGCGAAGGGAAGAAAAAAGCCGTAATATTTTAAAGCTGTAGAGGTGCCCTGGTGATGTCTGAGTGTTTGGACTCCAGCAGGCGATGGCTGTGTGACCCAAATGGGACCCGGAGCCTGGTGCTGGGTGAGCATCAACCTTGGCCAAACTCCACCACCACAACCCCAGAGCCGGGAGAGGATAAGGTCTTGGCAGAGGGGATGGTTGCCAGGGGCTGGTCGGCAGGGGATGCTCCTGCACCAACCAGCCGGTGGTTTTCTGGCAGAGGGGGGCAGCTGGGGCGCAGACCCTCGGGCCCCCCGCGCCGAGCCCGCTGCCCAGCCTTGGTCCCGGCAGGAGGGCACAGCAGGCTGCTCCCGGGCATCGCCGCTCCTACAAACTGCTCGGCCGCGGTTATAAAAGGGATAATCCGTGTTCACACCGCACGGGCTTTGTTCCTTCTCCCGAGCCATCATTAACTATTAATCGGGGATGGGGTTTTTTTGTTGTTTGGTTTTGGTTTTTTTTTCTTCAAAAGATCTGCTCCATTTGTTGTCCGCTCTTGGAAAAATACAGAAGCCCGTTTAGGAGGTGGCAGAGTGCTTGGGAGGCAGAGATGTTTGTAAACATTGTAATGATCATGTTAAAAAGTAAATGTGATTAAAAATAATCAACCCCTCCCCCCCAAGCAATAAGGGGAAAAGGAAGGTGTGGGGGTTTTTTTTACATTAGCTGGCCAGAAAACTGCAGAAGAACTCCATGATTTGTTAGGAGAGCGGCACTGGGAAAACTGGGGAAGCCTTAAATTCCAGTTGTCTGATTAATGTCAGGGTTACATTCGATCTACATTGGTAGCACACATGAATTTCATGTCCCCAGACCTTCACAGGAGTCGATGGAACAAGAGCCATTATTTATTGGCAGTAATGGCCACCAGCCAGGCTAGAACCTGGGACAATACATTAATAGCAGTAGTGATGTCTTGGGAAAAGCAGGCCATTAATGCAGGTCACCTGCACTGCAGAGTGGGAACTGCATCAGATGGAAGCCATCAAAAACTTCCTCTTAAACTGGAAACAAGCAGAATCCAAACCTTGCTGCATCAATTCAGAGGAAATTCTTGTTGGTCTTCTGTGGCCTGCCATTCCCAGCATCCTCCCAGGGTCATTTCACTTTGGCCACACTTGCATTTGGTTTTTTCAAGTTTCTTTTCAGATCTTATATGAAATGATAATCCTTGGTTTGGCTTGTTCAGGAATGGGAGATGTTTTAGTACATTCTAAAGTAAGATCTGGCAACGTATTTCTTCTTTCTCATGCTCAATTCTCTTTCACTGTAAATAACATTATCAAAGTGCATTAATTCAGAATATTAATGGTACATCTCCAAAATCAAGGCCAAGATCTTACCCAGCAGATCCAAAGCAACTGCTGGAAATTCATTTCCATGTAGAAACCAAAACTCCAGACACCATCAGGAATGGAGCATCACCCACACCCCAAACAGGGCTGCTCTGTGCATTAGCATCACACATGCCACTGCATATTCCCACAGTTAAAGCCAGTGAAAAATTCCTATTTGTGTTCTGTCAGATTCTCCACACCCAAGGGCTGGGAGAGGCTTCTGTACTCTGAGCAGGACCACATCAGCACCACCCTGTTGGGCAATTTATTTGTTTTTTAACAAGTGTGAAGTGCCTGTGGATACTTTTTAACTTCAGGCACTGGAAGACTTCATTTATAACGTGATACCTTATTACCTGACTTTCCTAAACTCTCTTTTCCTTTTGTTGTTTCAATTTATCTTATATCACCACTCAAGCTCAACAATGATAAAAAATAAAGGTGTTTTCTTTTGTCATGTAGAAAATGTGATTCATTCGTTGTCTTTAACAGGCCTTCAGACCACCAGACATATGTTCAATGTTTGGCAGCAATAAAAAAAACCCCAACAACAGCAGCTAAACAAATATATATATTTGTAAGGATTATAAATCAGCCCAAGTTATTCTGGCACTACTTTATGTAAGGCATTAGTGGGAGTATATTTGAAATATCGTGTGCAATTCTGGTCACTATATTACAGGCAGGACATTGAGGAGATTGAAAAGGCGCGGTGGAGGGCAACCAAAATGATTCAGGATTTGGGAGATGTGAATGATGAAGACAAATTAGCTGGATCCAGGTTGTGTTGCTTAAGGACTGGGTTCTGGGGCCTTCTGGGGGGGTCCTGCTTGGGCTGAGGATGTTTTCCCAGCCCTGGAAGCCCCCCAGGATAGCGGGAGAACCAGAGCTCCTGGCACAGCTCAACGAGGGATAAGTGGACTTGCAGCTACAAGTTGAGGGGGAGTAGTAAATAATTCAGAGGCATGAAAAAAACTGACAGGGAGGAAATTATCCATCCATTCATGTACTGAATTTAAGATTAGAGGAGCTAAAAAAGCGCCGCACATAAAGTAGTGCTAAAAGCAAAATATTGCCTTTCAGTGGAGGAAAGCGTATTTTTTTGAACAATTTTTCCCTAAGATGGGGAAAATGAAAGGCTCCTTTTTGCACCTGCAAAAAAAAGAAAAAAAGATTTCTGTTGTAGAGGGGGAAAAAAAAAAAGCTGTATACAGGAGTGGAGGGGGATGTGAAGGTGAAAGGGTAAATTCTGTTCATTGCAAGACATGCTGCTGACTTGGAGGTTATTGGTACAACCTCGCCACAGGGACACCGTGCCAGGCCTGCACAGGTGACCCAGCAAGGAAAACTTCTCCTGGAGAGAAAAACAGTCACAAGCAATCCCTCCTTCTCAGCTAACTAAAGGAAAGGCGGTAAATCCCAGAATTAGATGCACTCCATGTATCTTTTCTGTTCCTTTTCTTTTGGAGCTTGGATAGATGTCCAAGGAGCAAGGAGAGCTCAGTCCAAATCAAAGAGAGAAGGAAGGGAAAATGCTAACACAAAAATATCTGCGGCTTTTGTTATTTATAAGAGAAAAAATATCCCTCACTTCGTTCTAAGTACAGTTTATTCACACCACCTGCTCAGGCATAAGGGCCTGAGGAAGTAACAGTTTAATGGAACATGAGAGGTGGTTGGAATTCTTCTAAAATATCTTTATTCTGATTTTATTTAAAGAAAAAAAAAAAGCATGGAAAATAGTCATGAGTATTTGGACATAGAATCACAGAGTCTGAGAATGGCATTGAAAGAGAACTTAAAGATCACCCAGTGCCCCCCCTGTCATGGGCAGGGACACCTCCCACTGTCCCAGGCTGCTCCAAGCCCGAATGTCCAACCTGGCCTTGGGCACTGCCAGGGATCCAGGGGCAGTCACAGCTGCTCTGGGAATTCCATCCCAACCCCTCCCCACCCTCCCAGGGAACAATTCCGGCCCAATCTGCCATCCAGTCCTGTCCTCTGGCAGTGGGAAGCCATTCCCTGTGTCCTGTCCCTCCATCCCTTGTCCCCAGTCCCTCTCCAGCTCTCCTGAAGCCCCTTTAGGCCCTGGCAGGGGCTCTGAGCTCTTCCTGGAGCTTTCCCTTCTCCAGGTGAGCACCCCCAGCTCTCCCAGCCTGGCTCCAGTGAGGCCCCAGGCCTTGGAGCAGCTCTGTGGCCTCTTCTGGTTTCTCCCCAGCAGCTCCAGGTCTCTCCTGTGCTGGTTTTCCCAGAGCTGCCTGCAGTGCTCCTGCTGGGTGCACCACAGGGGAACAGAAGGGGAGAATCCCCTCCCCTGATGTGCTGTGCTGCGCCTCCAGCAGAAACAGGGGTTGATGAAGCCCTTTCTGAGGACCAGGACCTGTGCCTGTGAAGTTGCTCCTGCCTGTGGAGGGTTTCATCCCATCCCCCTGGCTGGGCAGCCTGCTGCAGACCTCCTCTGTAATGTCACCTGTCCCTTTTGCTCTGCCACCAACCCTCAGCCTGGAAAAGCACTCAAGGCTCTTGTTAATTAAGCACATTTCCATGCAGTTTCTGACACCTGACAGAGTACAAAGTGTTCCAATCCACCCTACACGGGGCAATCTCAGCTTCCTACTCATGGAGTCAGATATCACTGAGGCTAAATCAATCCTGTGACTGATGTGAGGCAGAGGCTTAAGACATTTAAGTATAATATCTGACTTGTGAGGGGATAAATATTCCACGTCTTGCTCCTGTGCACTACTCAAAATGCAGAAAAGAGAGCTCTGTGTGCTGGGAAATGGGAGGCAGGAGCCTGAGAAAAGAAAATGACTTTAAGGAGACGAGAATGTGACCTCAGTGTTGGCCAGTTCAGGTAATTTTCACCCTCCAGCAGGACTGTGCCATGTCAGAGGCCAAATTACAACCCATCTGGTCAGTGAGACTTGAAGCTCAGGAGATTTTGTGAAGAACAGAAAGCTCCAAGAGCTCTATATATCTGTCAAGGGCTAAATTACGTTATGGATGAGAATGGACTTCAGTTTGGGACAGTTCAGAGATCTTTAAGTGAAATTTTCCTATCTAGGCAACACCTGCCCAGCTTCAGTCCTTTGGAGAAAACTACAGCTACAATTCTGAAGGCAAACAAATCGCAGTTTTAAATACTGCTTTATTTCCCACCTTTTTTTGTTGTTGTTTTTTTTCATGTAAGACAAGCTAAATCCATCACCTCAGCCACAGTCCCTTTAAAACTTTGTATGTAAGACATCATTTATTTTCTTCATGGGGAATTTTTCAGGAAGATGGATAAGGAATATTCATACCAATAGTAACAGGAATCAGCCAGAAAACTGCATGGCTAGGCCCAGAAACTCCTGAAGTATTTAATAGACTCCAGGGATGGATGATCCTACTAGGATAAAATGTTTCCTTCTCAAAATCTGAACCATTCCTAGCAAGAAACTGCATGGGATTTTTTTTTTTCTTTCCTCCAAGATCTTTCAACCAATGGCTCACGTGCCTCTGTACCTGTAAGAAACACAGGGAAAGATCCATGATACAGTAAATGACCGCTCGAGGGACTCTCCTGCCTTACTGAAAGCCCATTTAGGAGAAACAAAATGTTCCTGCATCAGCTATCCCAGGCTTTGCCCCTGGTTGTGAAACTTCCCAGCTTCCACCAGGAAGCCTATTTGACTTTGGTTTCCCTCTCCCAGACTAGAATTCCATAGGCAGAATTACTATGTATGCCATGGGTGAGACCCTGGAACAGCTTAAACAAACCCAGCACAATGTAAAAGCAAATCAGTAATCTCATGTGATATTTAAAAGCTAAACTATATTTAGGTAATGCTATTTAACACATGTAATATGACAAATATATTTGAAGAGTATATTTATACTGTAATCCATTGATTTCCACAACAGGGATGAATTAGCCTTGCCTCTCTTAAGCAAATAAAATAAACATTGTACTCAATCTTTAACTTTCAGGCTAAGCATGTTCCAGCTCCAACATTCCTGTTGCCCATGCAGCCAAATAGATTTATTCTCTGATGTCATTTTTCTCGTGTCATTTTGGAATTTGATTGCAGCGTATTTAAAATGTTGGTTGCAATCATAACAAAGTGCAGCATTTAAAATGCATTCAACACACACATTGTCCTTGCGGGGAACAGTTATTTGTCTCTGTCCTCTGAGGAGGAACATGGTATGATGAGCAAAACCTGGTGTAATAAAGAAGAATGATGTGGAAAACCCCACAGAAAGAATGGCTCTTTATTTCTTAAATTAAATATGTTTGGGGGTGTTAAATGTCTTATCGGATACAGTTGGAACAAAACTGTTAGACAAATAAAGTCGTGCTTGCTATTCCATCCAACATACTGAACAAATACAGGAAAACCTTCCCATATGAATAATTGATAAAGGATTAAAACTGTTAAAAGCATATATTTTCCATGCACCAGGGGTATTTGTCTAATAGGTTTCCACTGTGATAAGCAAAGTACATCTCCTGCTTCATAATTTCAAGATAGTTTTCGATATTAAGTGAAGTTTTTTGTTGGTTTTTCTTAATCTTTTTGCTGTTCTTTGCAACATGAGTCATCCAGGTTCACTCTGCTCAGAGTAAAAGCAGGGAGGGAGAAATAAGCCATGGCTTTGGGAAGAGTGGCAAAGACAGAAAGGGAAAACTTTTCCCCGTTGAGGAACAGACACTGAGGGAGCACTGGGACACTCGAAATTACCCAGCACAGCTCTCAGTCCTGGCTACTTGAATATTGTTCTTTGATAAAGCCAAAAAGTTGTACATTTTGTCCTAAAGCAGTCATAAATTTCATCCAATTTGATAGAAAGAAAATCAGTTTGTGAAGAAAACACAGAGAATCACAGAATAGTTGAGGTTGGAAAAGCCCCTCTGACACCATCAAATCCAAACATTCCCCAGCACACCCAAGGCTCACTCCTATCCCAAAGTTCCACATCTGCAAGACCTTTAAACCCCTCCAGGGATGGTGACTCCACTGTTCCCCTGGGAAACCTGTGCCAGGGCTGGACAACCCTTTCCATGAAGAAATTTTCCAAATATCCAACTTAAATCTCCTGTCGTGCTGAAGTCAGGAGACAGCTGGCTGCTCTTCCCCAGCAGAACATGCCTCACTGCAGCTCCACTTCCTTATTGAAATCAGACATAGGAAATACTCCCCTGGCCCCACACTCCACTAGATTTTATTCCACTACATCCAAAATTACTATCTTTGTAGTAAAGCTTGGTTTTATTCTTTTGATACCAAAACAGAAGTGGTTGTGCTGGTCTCATAAGGCAAAAATAGATATTTTCCCATAACCAGGCTTGGATACTGCTTTAAAATAGAAAAGCAGAAAATCCTGGAGTGCCTGCTATGATTAGCAAGATACTGCTCTGAATGTTGGGTTCACAGTTAACAGTAAAGGGGGGGTCACAATGATGCTGTTGTCTTATTTAGTGGGTCCCACAAGTGAGAATTGAGTTTGGGTGATTTGACAATGAGAGGAGAACCAAAGGTCCCAACTGGACCCCAAGGATTTCACTGGGCAGCCCTTCAGCTGTCCCAGTGCTTAAACAGCTTCAGGGGTCACCATTCTTGTGGCCATGGCTTTATCTACAACCACTTTACTATCCCAATAAGCCTGGATAGAACACCCAGGCAAAGCCAGCACAGATGATAACAGCAGATTTGTTTCCAGAGTCCATAGAAACCAATGTTTTTTTTTCCCCCAGACTGCCATCAATTCCGTAAAAAGAAGAATTCAGATGAACCAGAAATGTGCAGGGCATTTTGAAAAGCTAATGAACAAAAATGTTTGGTGATCCTTCATCCAGCTTGTGCTGATCTGGAAAACTTTCAAACTCATAGAGAAAATTGTTTGTGAGTCAATATTTTAATTGCTCCTCCCTATAAAAAGGGGTTAGTGAAAAAAATTTGTGGACATTTGGACTAGAGAAATGTTGAAGTGAGGTGTATCCTGGAGCTGGAAGGAGCTGTGAGGACTCTGGCCTCCCACATTCCAGACTGGGGAGCAGCAGCAAGTGCACCCCATCTGATTTTAACTGCACTGACAAACGTCATGTAGGAAAGCCTGTAGAAAGCCCAGCTTAAAGGGCAGAGCCCAGGATACAGGTTGGACTTGATGATCTTGGAGGTCTTTTCCGACCTTAATGATTCTCTAAGGATTCTAATTCTGCAAATTATTTGGGATCAGCTTTGCTGATTTCCTCCAAGTCCCTTCTCACCCCCACCAAGGGAAATTCCACAGCCTCAACCAGGAAGAGTTCCAACACCCCACATCTGCTGGAAGCACCTCCAGACTTTGGGAATAAATAAAATGTGCAGTGCCCCTTTAAAAATCCTAACTTGCCTTCCCTCACACACACACACACACACACCAAAAAAAAAAAAAAAAAAAAAAAAAAAAAAAAAAAAAAAGTAACACAGGAGCCTGCAGCTCTGAGTCTGTTTGTTGTGCACGAGTCATCCCACACTACGAAAAGAGCTAATTTTTTTAGCATCCTTTGCTTTCAAAGCAAGCAACTAAATGCAGAAAAGTGGGGCCTCCCCCAGGGACTGCCTCCTCCCTGTGATGCACATCGCCTGCAGCTAACATGCAAGTAGGACAGACACAGAACTTGAAAATCCTCTACCCTACAGACGACTCCATGAAAGACAAACGGTTGTTTGGCATGCAAAAACCGGCTCCTCACCCCCTGCACTTCTTCCTTAGCAAAACAGCAAATAATTTGTAAAATAGAGCTCAGGAGAGACCTGTGAGAGCACAAATATGGATGGGTCAAAAACTGGATGGCCTTAAGAACTGAGTATTTCAAATGCCAAGGGAAAGTGAGGCACTGGACGTGGCTTCTGTTGGGCTTTCTGTTGGCCACTCACCTGAAATTATCAAATTTATTGGGGCAGAGTTTGTCTGTCCACAACACCACAGACCATTTCTTCCCCAGCCTTACATTACATAACCACTAGCTATGAGGAAGTCTGTTAAAATGGCAAGGGAAAAGAGGAAAAGGGAGCACAAGAAAGAAAATAAAAAGCCCTGGTACAAAATATATGCAGAATTTGTTTTCCAATGAAGGTCTAATAGGGCTACCTCTTAAGTCTGGATATGTAAAAAATTGCCCTTTTCACAGCTGATAAAATACAAATTAATCCTTAGAGGATTTAATATGTGCCTATTTATTACTTTCAAGTATGAAAGTACCGCTGCAATTAATATAGCCAGCACTCCTGTATGCGCTGCTCCATGGCATTGTCTTTGAAACAAGAAATATATGCAAAGCTTTTATACACAGATATGTACAGAAACACACACAGGCTCACAAAATGAATATATTTCCCCTTAAAATCTGCAAAAGCAAGTGTGGATGCTGTTGCTTTTTCAAAGGCTAAACATCCAGCGTGCCTCTGTTGTTCCACTGCTGCTGCTAGAGTCCATGTGAACTCCAAAGCTTTAAATTAAGGTGTCTTATGGGTTTATTCTGAGAAGTGTAAACATTTTAAAAATAAAGAAACATTTTTCTCTGTCTTCACAGATTAATGTTTGTTTAACCTCCAATCTTTCATTTTTTAATTATTTTTATTTTTCTTTTTTCTAAGTACCTTTCCATTAATTTCCTTGTCTTTCCAAAATTAACTCTTGGCATGCCACCCAAAAATTCCCAGTCAAACCACTTGTGCCTGTCTTCAGACAGCAGAGTTGTCATTTTAGACTCAATTCGCTGAAAAAAATATTCTTTACTTGCCAACTCCTATGCACATATATTTATTTTTTCCATCTATTTAGCATATATTGGCCAGGAGACAAGTTTCTGGTACTTTGCACACTTTAAACATTCCTGACTTTGAAGTGAAAGTGAAAGGGATCCACATTATAATGATTATTTTTGGGGGCAATATTCAGAAATTGTTATTGCTCGTGCAGGTATGTAAGATATGTATGCATGTGCATGCTTGTCACTCTCATGTATATAAATATATGTGTGTGTGTTTACACATATGGATTTAAATAATAATAATAATAACCTTCAGGTCATTTCTTTATATGCCACAGCTTCAAAATTTTTTTGGCGGAAAGGGAGAAATGAAAATGATTCCATTTTTATCCTTCGGTAATGAATCCCCCAAATTACCATAAGCCTTGTTCTTTAAGTTCAGGCTAATGAGTCCCATTTTATTCATATTTTTTTGAACGGCCGACTTTGTGTTTGATCATCTCCCTTTGTTTATTCATCACCAAAGTCTATATAATTTCCTGCGTTGTCCCACGTTTATTTACAATCTCTCCAGCAATGTTTATTTAAGGTAAAAAGACCACCTTGGCAGGAGAGGAGGGGAGCAGCTCTCTCCTGCATTCCGCTGCCTCTCCCGTCCCATCTCAGCCCATGGAGCTCTTTTGACAGACAGCATGAAAAAAAATCTGCATAAGGAAAAGTAACTGACAGCTGGGGTCAGACTCTCTCTGTTTAATGACACTGCCAGTTACACATTTTGAATTGTTTAAATATGAGTCTACAGCTTCAACGATCATCATCTCACTGGTTCCACTTTTCATACCCAACAGCCAGGAAAGTGACACGTAATTACACACTTACTGATGGTATCGCCGGGGCCGATAATTAAAACTGCCACGGGAGGATTGCTATGGCGAGGCTACAGCTGGGATGTTGTCAAGAGGTAGAAACTCCAGCAGCTTTTAACGCTATCTTCTTACAGGTGGACCACGGAGAAGGGATGGAAAGGCCTCAGCACATCATTCACAATGTCTCGCACAAATGAAGAAAATCTATTAACAATCCTATAAGTGAAATACAAACACGCTGACCCGAGGGTTAAACTGTCTGCGTGGACGCCGCCACTGTATTGCATTGTTCTTTTTTTCTTTTTTCCCTTTTTGGATGTGTTTACAGAAAAAAAATATAAAACACCCAAACCCAAGCCCTGCAGGGATATTTTGCCACCTTTGGTAGCACAAAGGGTCGTTGGGTGGGCAGCAGAGGAAGGAGCCCTTCAGTTTACTTCTGATGAGCTCGATGAGTAACCAAACTCAGGGACGAGGCACGAACGAGCTGCCAAAGATAAACACAGGAGAGAACAAGAAAAGAGCTCGTTTGGCAGGTCCTGTTAAATAGAGGTTTGTATCCTGCCCTGGCAAAAACAGGGCCGGCAAGGTAAAGCTGGAGAAATCAGCACACACAAGGGAATGGAGCACGCGATGGACAGCCCAAATGTAGGCAAGGTTTGCTATTGGTTCGATGCTTCACTCTTGATAAACCACTCCTCATTTTCCTCTGTCTCTCCTGTGATGAACAGAGAATAAAATATGAGGAAATATCCTCTGCATAGTAATTGGTGGTGGTTTTATTTCAGATTTTCCCAGCGCACTCTCGGAGCTTTATGGAAACAACATCAGAGGAGGAATGCAGGTGACAGCCTGACCTTGTAGGGCTGGGAACCACTGCCAGCACCAGCTCCTCTGGAACTTGGCTCTTGTCAGGCCCCTCACACACAGCCATGGACAGTTGGGATTCACTGGGGCCTCGGCTCTGAGCCATCCTGGGTTGAGGTGAAGCATTTTGGCACAGGAGCAGCTCCACGTCTGCAGGTTTGCTCCCCAGCCACTGAACTCAGCCATCTCCTGGGCTTCAGCTGGGCTATGGCCAAGGCATCCTCATCTCCAGGCTTCCCACTCAGCCCCTCTGGATTCAGAGGAGAGGTGTGCTACCACCTGCCATCCACAGGCAGCTCCTTTGTGGTCCCATGGCCACAGGAACTCTCCTGGCACTCTGTTCCTGGCCAGTGTCCCCTTTCTGCCTGCATGAAATGTCCCCAGCAACCTCAGAAGCAATAACAAGGACATGTATCCCCAGGCAGCCTCAACAAGCCTCTCCCAGTTGGCCTTGGCGAATTTGCAGATGTAGAGAAAGCCTAGAAGAGGAGGCAGAGAGTCAAAAGGATGAATCCTCAAACGCCAGAGGAGTCAGGCAGGAAAGAATCCCAAAATCCCTGAGGTTAGAAAAGACCTTTGAGACCATCAAACCCAACCTGTGCCCCACCCCCACCGGTCCCCAGCCCAGAGCACTGAGTGCCACCTCCAGGAATTCCTGGGATACCTCCAGCCCTTCCTGGGACACCTCCAGGGATGGGGACTCCAAACCCCTCTGGGCAGCCCCTTCCAAACCCTGACACTCCTTGCCATGATGAAATTCTTCCTGATGTCCAACTACAAGCTCCTCTGGTGCAGCCTAAGGACATTTCCTCTCGTCCTGTTGGTTGTTCTTCTTCTTTCCCTCTCTGCAACCATCTCTGCACAGAAATTCCACATTCTCCTACTGCAGCATGTTGCATAGTAAAAAGAAAAAAAACCCAAACAAACCCCAAACAACTTCCGCTGCTGAATTGCTGCTAAATTATCACATTTTTTCCTTTTTTTTATGCCAATTCTTAAAGTCTTCTCCTCATCCCAATGTGCCAATCCTATTGCCTGCATCTAAATGGTGTTTCATGACTCTTGCTGTGCTCAACACTGCCTAAAATCTAAGTGTCCTTTGCCTTGAAATTACCCAGTTCTTAAGTAAAGTACACAGTCTTTCTAAGACTTTGGAAATTAGGATCTTGAAAATACTAATTTATTTTTCCCTGAGCTGATTTATTTTTTAAGGATCAGCGTTGTATATTTAATTTTGGGAACTTATAAAATATTTCTACTGTAACTGGGAATTTCTAAGTTTCAGGCCACTTTGGGTATTTTGGAAAATTAGATTAGTAAAGAACCTTGAACAATTTAAGTGCTATAAAACATATTTAACCAGAAATTATGACAGAACTAAGCCCAGTTCTCTGTGATTTGAGTATTTGCCTGGAATAGACACACAAGTCCAGCTGTTATTAATGTTCAATGCTGCAAAGTACTGAAATCAACATTAATATTTTTTTCTAGACATTGTCCCTCTGTTTCTGAATTTCAGTTTCTTCCTTAATGCTCAGTAAACTATTATTGTAAAGTATTAAAATAATTTTAAGGAATATCTCTTACCTTCCTTCATCGAAAGCTCACATCTATGATAAAAAAAATATAATTACAAATAATATCTATTAAGGATTTTTCAATGCCATGGGCAAGGCAATACCCTAAAAGAACCAGATAAGCAGCAGTCAAATTGTCTGTATTTGAATATATTTATATTTACTTACAACACTTCTTTTTTTCCTGGAAATTTAGCACCTGAAACTCAGTCCTGTTGAGATGAAAGGATGATTTACAACCACCATAAGCAGCAGCATCATTTCACTCTGTAACACCTTTCCTAACACCACAAAGTTGCACTTTCCTGCTACAAAAGTCCTCAGTTTTTTTAAATTTCAAACAAATATTTGATAACCAACCTATGTTGGCTTCAGATAAATGTTATTCTGCAGGGTAAATGTTATTCTGTGTGATAAATGAGGCAGATTTCCCACCCTGCAAGGACAGGGAGGCACCTGGATGGTTTCACACACGCAGGTAACAGGTGATAGTGAAATGTTGAAGCAGACAAAGTGGATGTGGATCCTGGACAAATCCAGGGATTACCAAAACTTGCACAGCCCCACCAAGTGTTTTGGCATCCTCACCTGGCCCAAAGAAACCATCAAGCCTTGGTTTCACAGGATCATGGAATTACAGGACAGTTTGGGTTGGAAAGACCTTAAAACTCATCCCATTTCACTGCCCCACATTCCACTGGACCGGGTTGCTCCAAGCCCTGTCCAACCTGCCCTGATGTGGCAGCCACACCTTCAGAGGGAAGAATTTCTTCTCAGCATCCCATCTAACCCTGCCCTCTGGCAGTTTGAGGCCATTCCCTCTTGTCCTGGCACTCCATGCCCAAAATCACCCTGAGCTTCCAAAGGAGTAGGATTTCATCTACAAAAATGCCAGGCTGCTTGCACTGCATATGGGAAACAAAATGTCATCAGCTGGAATCTTCCTGTGCTGGAGGAGTCTGAGAATAAAGAGATGGTTGCTCTGGATGGCACCAGAGCACTCCTGGAAGAGGCAAAATTGAACACCATCACCCCTCTTCTTCATCACTGCCACTTCACAGGTTGTACCTAAAAAATGACACTGAGGAAACAGCTCAGATTGAGTTTCCCAGCCTGGAATGCACCTAATTCACACTAGAATGAGGAATGACAGTGGTGACTCATTTTGTGTAAGGTACCAGAGCATCTGCAGAGGTGGCACCATGCAAACACAACAAGGGACAGGCACAGCCACTTCAGCATCACTGCCTGGGCTGCCACAAGAAAGTCTGGAAAGAGCATAAATCGCTGCAGTAGGAAGAGAGAGAAGGGAAGGGAGGTGAGGGAAGAAGGGAAGAAAAAAGTACTAATCAGCTGTGGGTAGAGTCTGTGATAATTAATGATTAACTCTGATAAACAAGATTTGAAAAAATACTATTAGGGTTTTTAATTGCAAATTTTAAGATAATGTGAGCAAAACTATTCCAAATGGATATTTTACAGTACTCTTGAGCAGTGAAATGTGAAAACTGAAGGAAATGCAATTGTTGGAAACAAAACAGAGCAAAGACGGGTGAGAAAAAATCATTTTGGAGGAATGAGAAATGCATGGAAAAAGGGGCTACTCTGTATGGACAGAGATGTCATGGAAAGGTCAGGCCCTAACCAGTGCAAACCAACACAGCACTGCTGGAATGGTGCTGGTGCCACTTCAGAGATCCTGATGAACCCAGCTTAAACTTCACTCATATTTGACTCTTGAGTCCTGAGCCACACAAATTCAATCATCCCCACAATTTCTGGGTGAAGTAGGCACACAGCACTAAAAAAAGCCAACTTTTCCAGTTGGATTTAATTGGCAACATGGATAGCAGAGCAGGAACAGAGCCAGGGCCATGGAAGCATTGCTGGGTGAATTTGCACCCACGCCTTTGCCAACATGCCTTCACCCCAACCGGCAAAGTCCAGAGCTCCACCCCAGCCTGGCAGCCTTTGGAGCAGCCATGAAGTTCCCATGGAAGCAAGGCATGGACACTGAAAGTTCCCAAATCCAATTTTCCCTTGTGAGTTGAGCCTCGGCTCACACCTGGCTGTGCAGAAGTGAAGGGTGACACCATGCCCTGTGTGCCACCAGGGCTGGGCCACCTTCCACTGGCAGTGTCCTGATCACCAACTATGTCCTGCTCACTGCATGAGCCTGGGGCTGAGCTGGGACTATTGAAACAGAACACAAAATAAAGATGCTTGACTCCAGTCAGGAGGCAGTAGAAATCAGAAGGTTTATTTACAATTCATTCAGCCCTTTTATAACACGCTGTGCTAAAAGGCACATTATTGGTCCATAGGACTGACACCTCTCCCATTGGCTCAGTAACAGAAATAGCAAACAACACCTGTTGTTATGGGAAAGGAATATTGTTTACACAAGGTTGTTTTGGGAAAAAGAAAAACTGTTGAAAAGTTTCCTTTGGGAAGAGCTCAGCAGTTCTCAGGCTCAGAAAATATCAGGTCCACACTGGGACTACCTGGGATGTTGGAACTCTGGAGGCTAAAAATTTCAGGCTTACTGTGCTGAGGGGCATTGACTCCCAAGCAAACACTGCATTTGATTTGAGGCCATGGAAAAAGCTCCCAAAATTGAGTGAT
>VXBB01002551.1:169040-184040 GCA_013399915.1 Illadopsis cleaveri
TTAGATTTGAATTTTAGTATATAGTAGTATATGAAACAATATGGAGGATTTTAGGCATTGTCTAAGTCCTTCCTCTTCTTCACCTTCTTCTTCCTTCTTCCTCCTGGGTTTGGGTGGTTTTCTGTAATTGGTTAGTAAAGTCTACACTGTGGACTTCAAGTGGTTAGTTATTGGGTTTAAAGTAAAAATAATTTAGGTGACATTTCATAATTGGACACATTGTTCTAGAAAATGCCTTGCAGAGACAAGAGGTACTCCATTTTACCTCATTTCTCTAACTTGCACTGGGTTTTCTTACCTCACTCTGGGGGACACAAACACAGCCAGGAGGAGCCATATCCCATCCTGACACTGAGCTCAGCCCTTCCCAAAAACTCACACAGCTCTCAGGTGCCACTTCAAATCCACCCTAGAACTCCCACCTGAGATTGGTGGATGCCCATCCAAGACCAGCCTCTGGAAACTCAATTTTAGAGACCCAACCCAGCATGGACCTGTCTAAATATGCTGATCCTGGGGCGAGCTGGAGGCTCTTTGATGGGTGTCTCAAAGATTATAGAGCATCTGCACTTTTGTAAGGGTTTATTTCTGACCCTGTGCTTAAAGCTCAGCATATTTTCCGCTTTTTTAAAATAGCAGTTATTCTCCAGCTTGTCCATGGAGCTCAGAGGATGAGCAATAATAAACACACGCTCACCCTTCAGCCCACAAATATCAGCTCCTTCCCAACCCCTGGCTTAGAGGTGGACCTCAAAAAGAGGAGGTAATTCTGCTCTGCTGTCATCTGTATCACATCCACCATGTGCCAAAACTTGCAGCAGCACAAGAGGATATTTTATTAGCTGATAAGCTGGCCTGCTATTCACTGAGGAAGAAGATTATCAAACAAATTACACTGAGAACCAATAATAGGGGAAAGGTTAATGATTTCTGTACGCCACCAAATTCACCCACCCCTGTAGTTTACTAAGAAAATTAGGGTTTCTTCATGCTGAGCTTATGGGAACACTTCACCCATATTTCAACCCTTCTTTCCTCTGAGATCTTTGACATCACTGCTTTCTTGCTGGAGAATTTACATTAAGGACAATTATAAAACAAAAAATATACCACCATTCAGGAAAATATACAACTTCTTATCAGAGGGATGTGGATGTTCTTCTTGCCAGTCTACAGACATGGAGATTAAATTTCAGAGAGAGATTTATTTTGTGCTATTGTCCTGTTATTCACCAGAGGATTGTGCAATGCAAGTAATCTGATCAGAATAATGCATAGGGACATATTTCAGAAAACCAATAATTGTGGTAACGTTGAGCTCTGCTAGGTGCCAAAATAAAGTCCAAAATCACTCTCCCTCTTTTCCACAATTCCTTAATCATGGCATCATAATGTGCTGCTCTGTTGTCCATTAAAGCCACAAGCTTGAAGTAATCAATGCTGGACATTTGGAGATTTATTGTAATTTTAGATCTACAGCACTTTTGCTGGCTGAAAAGCAAAATTATAGTTTATAGGTGTGCCATATCTTACATTTTACAGCTTTTACTTCTGTAAGCCAGCTTGGTGTGGGTTTTTCTTCTTGGCTTGAGGTTTTTTTTTTCCTTTCCACCTGAGTGCTGCAGGCTTTTTTATGATGTTAGGAAGCAGTTAAGGCAAACAACAGAAAAAATTACTAAAACTGACTGTATTTAAATTCTGTTTACTTCCTTAACCTTTTGACTTACCTATACAAAAAGTAATCTTTCATAAACAAGTCCCAAACAAAATCATTGCCTATTTTACTTTCCTTAAACCCTTGTGGAATAAGCAGAAATTGTAACAAGATCCTCGTGACCGTTTTTTATTCTGCTCATATTTGCAATGATTTTATAACTGATGCTTGCTTTGCCTCTCCACATTATCACAATCAGTGCATCCTGGGATTAAAAACCATTTAGGGCCCAACTCTTAAAGAAACTCCCCACACAGCAGTATAATGAACACTGTTCCTTTTTATTGTTGCTGGCTTTATTGATATGCCAAAGGCGCCGCTAAACTCAGTTCTCCCTCTAAAAACAAAGGACTGACCCAGTTCCCCTCATGGTTCTGGTACAGAGACAGCACAAAGGCTTTGGGGAAGGTAACCCTGAGACCCCACACAGCCAGAGTGGGGCTGGGTCAAATGTTTCACGTGTCTCAAGGCAAATGTTCACCAGTTTTCTTTCATTTTTAAGAACATGTCGGCACAAATGATCAGGAAATCATAAAAGACTTGGGTTGGAAGGGACCTTTAAAGGTCGTCCAGTCCAACCCCTCTGTGATGAGCAGGGACATCTTCCACCAGCCCAGCTTGCTTGGGTGGTTTGAATGAATTCATCATTCCCTAATCAGTTGTTTTGAGGGGTAGAGGGGCAAGGCAATTAACCACCATCCTTAGGAGTCCACCCACATCCTGATTCCAGGACAGGTGCTGGCATCTCCCTGCTCCTGCTCCATCCTTGATGCTGCAGATGAAATCCTTCAACTCACCACCAAGAAACCATCCACATTCAGGGGATTACTTCACTGTGTTCCGAACTTCAAGTTTACAGAAGATTACAAATTTACAAAATTTCAAGCTTACAAAAAACTGCTGAAGGATATTCTGAATAACAATGGATCCACCAGGTGCTTGCACAGAATGAGCTTTGTCCTGTCTTGGATGTTCATGTGACCTGGAGACCAAAATGGGGCTCACGTGAGTGTATCTTCTGGAACTCAGTTTCATGGACATGTCAAGACCTGCTCATCATGGAGCAGGGCAAAAATTAATCCAATGTTTTAGTTAATATTGTGTTACGTTAGTTAATATTGTGTAGACATGCAGCCCCTCACTTCTTACAGCACCTTTCAGCCAAGTGCAGCTCAAATCCATACGAATGAGGATTCTTTAACCACTGCTGAAATATTAGAATTCCTGTGAAATACAGCCCTGCTGGCACAGAAAATAAATATGTGAGTCCCTGTTAGGAAACAGAGTGCAGAAAATAAGTTTGATTAATGTATTTTAGACAGGTGAATTATGGCTTAGCCCCACTGAAATGTGACCAGACACTTTGAAACTCTCGCTGGATCCCATCTGAGAGCACAAATGGTGATGTTTTACATTTCCTGGGAAAGGCAGGCACCCCAACAGCAAAGTCACTGGGAAAATCTGTTACCCAGTGACCAACAAATGCCATTCCCTGCAGCAACTCCTATTTCTGTGGAAGGCCCGACCTCCACAACCCCCCTGGCACAGTGCCAGTTAGTTTTCATGGAAGGAAAAGGTCCCAGCTCAAGTGACAGATCTCCCAAGCCAGCAGGAACAGAATGAGAAATTCTGTAATTGGAGAACTTAGAAAGAAAAATTCCAAAGTAATTGCCTGTGCAACCACTGAAATGGGAATGTTGTGTGTCATAAGACAAGGCTATCACAAGACCCCAGAACCCCTGAAGTTGGAAGAGACCTCCAGGATCACTGAATCCAACCTGTGACTGATCCCCACCTTGTCACCCAGCCCAGAGCACTGAGTGCAGTCATTCCCTGGACACCTCCAGGGATGGGGACTCCAAACCTCCCTGGGCAGCCCCTTCCAATTCCTGACCACCCTTTCCATGAAGGAATTCTTCCTGATGTCCAATTGAACCTCCTCTGGTGCTGTTTGGAGCCGTTTCCTCTTGTCCTGCTCCTTGTTCCCTGGCAGAGGAGGCTGATCCCCACCTTCCCACAGGCTCCTGTCAGGTGGAATCGATCCAGCTAAAAACCAATTGTCACAGAAGGGGTGCAAAACCCTCTGAGAGCAAAGCCACGAGGTGTTTTGTATTCCCAGAGCGACCCACAGGCTCTGATCTCCCACTCCTGCAGGGAGGGGGAACGTGGCCATTGATTTCAATGAGTGCAGGATCAAGACCGTAATGCTCGTAGCAGCCATACACATCAGTGTAAACCTATTTGTAACAGAACCTAAGGGCACATTTCATGCATGGCTGGGAGGAAAACCCACTCACAATGGAGGGCAGGAGCATTCATGGAGAATTTATATTACAAAAGAAAAAGGAAAAACTTTCCTCCATGCCTCTATGTGAATTCATCAATTTAACTTACACTTAAATGGAAAATCGCTATACAGAGACCATAAAAACGTATTATGTTACCAATTGAATGGTTTACACTGCTGGCAAGCTCAGGGAAAACGTACCTTTTCACCATCCCCAGCCTGAGTGAAGCACATTATGAAGGATCCCATATATATCCTTAACTTTTGTACATGGCAATTCTCTTCGCATGTGCTCTCCTTGCCCTAAATCAAGTGAGTGATGAGAAGAAGGATGAGCATGGGTAGAGAAAGGAAGGAGATGTAAAGAAAAAGAAAAGTGGAGAAGGAAAATAAAGAGAAAATAAAGTTAGGGATGAGGAAGAGACAGAAATGGAAAACAGAGCAAGAAAAGGGCAAGGTGTTTCTCAGGAGCCCAGGGTAACAAATGCATCTCAATAAAGGCAGGCTGCTCTAAAAGGAAAACAATTCACACATCTCACCTTCCTCACGTATATTCTAGTTCCAGGAGGCAGGAGGGCAGGAAGAGACCAGAAAACAGGGAAAAGAAGACATGGTGCTGGGCAGTACCTCAGCTTAGCCAGCTGTTTTCTGCAATAAATCCATTGCTTAGTGCTAAAAGAGAGTATTTTATACCCATCGCCATTCTCTGACTGCCATAGACAACAGATGACGATGCTGGGGGGCTCCTCTGGACCAGAGCTCAGTAAATGCTGTGAGAAGGGACATTCCAATGTCCTCTTGTCCTGCTGCTTCCCCACACATCTGCAGGGAGGCAGACGAGGAGCTGTCACAGGACGGCCATGTACCTTCAGAGGTCCGTGAATGGAATCAGCTGTGGCTGGAACAGCACACAACAGATCCAACAGCCTAAAACCAAATTTTCCACTCCCAGAACTGCAGATTTAAATGGATACAAAGCATTTATGGGTGGTGAGACCCTGGCACAGGGTGCCCAGAGCAGCTGTGGCTGCCCCTGGATCCCTGGCAGTGCCCAAGGCCGGGTTGGACATTGGGGCAACCTAGGACAGTGGAAGGTGGCACTGGATGAGCTTTAATTTCCCTTCCCACCAAAATCCCCCAAACCAAATTCTCTGGTTTTATGCATGGACATACCTCTGTGCAGGAGGTTGTGAAAATGGAAGTTTCTCAAACTACTTTGTGATATTTTATTATTTTTATAAGCCAGAGTGCTACATCCCAAAGTTCAGCAGTGGGGACAGGGACGTGCAGCATGGGAACAAGCCCTGATCCACTCCTCTGCCACTCCCTGCTCACTGGGATCTGGCACAAACAGCACTCTTTGGATGTTCCACTGACTCAGATTCCTGCCAAACCTCCTCAGAATTAAAGTGCTGGTGGCACATGGTGTCCCAACTAGACCCCACACTGAGGCAGTGCAAACCTTGGCACAATGGAGATTTCCCCATCCCTGTCCCCTTGCTCTCCAGTCAGGGGTCTGACCTCTCCAAAGTGTCAGATTTCAGCCCCCTCTAAAATTTTTTACAGCTCAGAAGTGCAAAGGGAGCAATGAAACTCTCACCTTTTAATGCTGAGCTCCCCAATGGGGCTGCTGATCAGGGCAGGGGGTCCTTAGGAGGTTTTCTCCTTTGTCGTCCCCCTCCCTCCTCTTCCTCCCTCATTCCCATGTAAATATCCACTAATGTAAAGAACAAACATTCCACCCAACCTAAGCACAGGGGAAAAAAATTAGGCATAGGAGATTTGGAAAGTGCTGTTGTTTTTGTTCTAAATCCTTTGTGCAAAGTCTGATTGGTCTTCACTCACGGAAAAACTCAAAAATTACTTTACTTTTTATTTCTCTTCTCGCTTCCTTCCCCCATAGAGTAGTTTGGTGAGTATTGAACAGCTCTGTCACAGGGATTACTGATGTTAATCAGGACCACACAGCCACATTACACAGAAGTTTTTGCAGGGACTATCCTAAGGAATATAAATTAACAGTGGAGATTGTTCTGGACTGCTGACTGCAGTGTTGGTTACTTTGTGTTAAGAAAACTGCACAGTGCAAATCCCAGGAGCTCTGAGAATGATGACAGGAATGATCAAAGGAAGGCTGGAAATCTATTTATTAATGAAATATAAGGAGATTGGTAGACAACAATTATACCTTAGAAGGAAGCCCATAAGAGAAGATGTGATGCAGTATAAAAAATACTGATCAGCACAGATGAGGCAGATCAAGAGCTTCAGACTCAAAGCACACAATCAATTAAACGCTGGGAAATTCAAAGCAGATGAAAAGAAATTTTGTGTTGCCCGACCTGAAACTCAGACAAATGAACGTTGCTGGGATCTGCACGGCAGCAATATTCCAGATATTTATGTACAATAAAGGAGCAGGATCACTCCTTACAAACTCTGGAAGGGGCATTGCACAGCAAGGCCCATCACCAACACCGTAACCAGAATAGGATTTAAAGGGAAGATAATTCCCCAAATCCAGTGCTTTTTATGGCAGTGGTGGCCACAGAAGGAGAGGGAGCAGGGTGAGGTGGGTGAGGTGAGGGGCAGTAGGGCTGATGAAGCATCTCAGGCACATTTACTGTGCAGTCACAGCCATGCATTTTATGAAACTCTGGCTGTCCCACAACGATGTGCTGAAACCACTGGGAAAAAAACCCCATTAATTGTGTTGGGAGCCCCTGCTTGTAATTATGACCCACCTGATCTGATTGACCCCAGAAGTGATGATGGAGGTAAAAAGAGGCATTGGAAACAGGTCCTGCTCTACTCGAGCTGCCTAAAGAAGAGCCCCATAAAAACGCCATTAAAATAAACTTTGGTAGACAGAGACCTGGTGTAAACCAAGTGTAAACTCTGAGTGGATTTTTACTACAGACCCATAAACCTTGGAAAATAAAAGTTTGTGGAGGGAACTGAGAGAGGCATCGATCATGGGGACACCGGGTGCTCCCGGGGTCTGCAGGCACCGGCTCTCCCCTGCAAATCTCACTTTCCTTCTCCAAAGCTGTGCCTGGAAATGGCATTCCTGAAACTTCCTTACAGCCTCCTCTATCACAAAATTATTTCAGTGCTGGCACCCTTCCAGTCCCAGGCCTCAGCCAGCAAGGCAATTCCGTTCCTCCACTTCTTTTTCCCTCAGGAAAACCTTCACGGGAAAGACACAGCTTTTGTTGGTCATAGCACATCAAGATCCCAAAATTGCTACTAATTGTAACATTTGTAATTACCTCTAGCTTTTAATTTTTATAATCACTCTTCAGGGTTCTGTTGACCAGAGGGAAAATTTTAATCCCAAATGTGCCCAACTGTCAAAATTGCCATTACAGTTCAGGTGAAAAAAAAAAGGCTTTTAAGAAGTCATAAAGTTTACTTATTGAAAATTAGAAATGAATATTTATTGTCAGGTCTCCATCGGAGATTGAAACCTTTTATTTAACACTGGCTGGAAGTGTAAATTATTCAAATGTTTACATTTGAATGCTGCTGGACTCTAATGATTCCATTTTCTGCAGTGTGGTAGTGGTAAGATAATGAAAAGCTTCATCAGAGGGTTAAGCAAACATCCAGCTGCAACTTTTCATGGCAATGGAAAAGGTTCCCTTCAGGCAATCCTGTGCTCCTGCAGAAACCCAGTACCTGAAAGAAGCCACAAGGAAGCTGGAGAGGAATTTTACAAGGGCCTGGAGTGCCAGGAAAAGGGGGAATGGCTTCCCTGTGCCAGAGGGCAGGGTTAGGTGGGATATTGGGAAGGAATTCTTCCCTGTGAGGGTGGGGAGGCCCTGGCACGGTTTGGCCAGGAAAAGGGTGATGCAGCCATAAAGGCAAGAAACAGACTTTGAGTTTGGTTATTTGAGTGGTTTTTTAAGGATATGAAGGTAGGAATGGAGAAAGCAGTGAAGTTCAGTTTTTAGTTTTTAGTGCTGGGGTATTTTGAATTTTTTGCATAATTTTATTTGAGGAAGTAACAGAGAAGGTGACTCTATCACTGCTCTTCTCCAGGCAAACTCAGTCTTGAGAAATCTCCACTCAGAACCACCCTTGCACCAGCCAGCAGAGCAGGATCCAAAGGCAGCACCAAATCCCTGTAGCCCTGGTTCCACACCTGAGGTGTTTTGGTTTTCTGAAATTTTTTTCCCAGGGAATTTTCTGTAAACCAGAGACATGGTTTTGTAACTGCAACTTTGTTTTCATTCCTTTTCCTAGGAGGGACTTCTTGATGTCCCTCTGGTCTGACCAATGTGATTGAAGAGGTTTGTTTTTATTTCACCAATCAATTTGGTCTGTGTAGAATAGTATAAAAGGGAGACACATCCCCAAAATAAAGGAGTCGTTTTCAGCCTTCTGAAGTCGGAGTCCGTGTCGTTGTAGTGTAAAACAGCATCAAATCCCTTCTCCAGCTGCCTGTCCCATCCCCACCCCGAGGCCCTGGGAATGCCCCAGCTCCAGCACAGCCCAGAGAGGATGAGCTGGGCTAGCCTGGAACACAGGTAATATTTTCTGCCTTAACTGAGGTTTTTCTGAACTTCAGCCATGGCATTAGGTGGTTAATTCTTCCCCCTCTCCAGGGTTTTCATGGGAAATCCTGTTCATGCACCCAGAGCCTACTGTACAGGTGACGGGAGTTTCTTGTATTTAAAGAAAAAACAAAAAACACGCGCTCAAGGAGAAAAATGTTTTTTAACCAGTTAAGACAATTTTTTCTACCTCATAAAGAACCAAAAGGAGGCAAAAGCCCAATTTTCCCACCATTCCAGCCTCAGCTCCAGCCCTCACCTGTGTCACTCCTGTTAGGCACACTCCAGAGCTCTGCAGCTGCCCCTGTATTCTCTGCCAGTATAATTTTTTTAAATACACAAATATTATACTCCAGGGCATGTTTTGCTGGACCAACAATACATGCCTCACTTTTATTGTGAGGCACAAGCCCTTCAGTTTCATGTCTTTTGACCTCCCAAGAAATGTATTAATGACCCTATAAAGCTCTCTCTGGCACGTATTCATATTAATACAATATACTCCTTTGTTTTTTTATATTACATAATAAAAGGGGCGGGGGGGTAAAAAAAGACAGTTGTTTCAATATCCTTCCACCACAGAGCATAGTTCAGTGGGAAAATAAACCAAAACCAGTGATCTGAAGAGGGGTAGCTTGACATTAAGCCCGATTTTAGGCTTGTTTCTATTCCTCCTTAATTCCCTTGCTTTCAGTTGTGACTCTGCTCAATCCAAAATCCAGCTGCTGCTTTTGGATACCTCCTGCCTGCTGAAGGAACCAGCTCCTTCACCCAGGGATGGGCCAGGGGAGCAGTTTTAGGTAACAACTTCCCCTCCCCACACTTGGGTCTCACTCCCAGGCAGCACATTCCACCAGTTGGGGAATGGCTCTGAAGGATTGGGGTGAAGCAAAGGGAATGAGTACACTATTTGTGCCTTAAAAAACAAGCAAATTACAAAAATAATTGTGGGAGTAACCCCTGCCACCGCTTCCTCGAGTTATTTTCTATTCCCAGTGCAATTTAAATGAATTTACTGGAGGCATAGTTCAATACTTAGGCTACTCCTTGACCCTGTGAGCACACTGAGAGTAAGTTTGGCTCATTTTGCTCGACCACAGGTTTTGTACCCCCCCCACACAGCTCTGTATCCACAGACATCCTCCAGTGCTCCAATCCTGATTTCTGACAGGGTGGCTGAATGAAAATCCCTGTCAAAACCTCATCTCCAATATTGCCATGCCATGATCTGTCCCTCATTAGCACAGTGGACACAAACATCTCTCCCCCCTCACTGGTGGCACAGCAGCTCAGCTCAGAGCAAAGCCAGCCATGATTTACATCCAACTGATACCAACAGGGTAAGTTTTAATTGACCTTTCAATTAATCTAAATTCTTGATAAAAAACCAAATTGAAAACTTGAAGTGAGCACAGCAAAGGCTATGCCAGACTTTTGAACCAGATCCCAGTGCTCCAAAACCACAAAAACAACCAGAATAATGATTTTGTTGTTGTTGTTGTTTTTTTTGGTTTTTTTTTGTTTAAAGGACAACTCAACCCCATTTTGGACTTCAGGACCTCAGGACTGCTACAATATGGGAAAGAAGGGCAGATCTGGCCTTGCTCCTACTTAACTCTGAGAATTTTTCCTCCTACTTTGAAAGGAAAAACATCACAGTTCATAAAGTGCGGCCTTTTTGTTAACATAGAACTACTTCTTTCCTTCTAACACTTCCAAAAAACACTTCAAAAGTTAATAGAAGCAATTTAGCCAACAGCTCTTTTGAAAGGAAGTCTCCAAGCTGAACTTCAAATTTTGATAAAGTGGAGAAAGTGTCACCCACAAAATAATAGAAAACACTCTGCAAACCTCAAGACCTCTAAGAGAGCATTTTCCAGCATTTTTAACTTCCTAGCAGCATCTTAGCTTTTGTTTATCTTTGATATTTAAGGCAAAATAGATGGGAATATTCATAATTAATAATGAGTAAACCAAGAGTTTAGTCTTTTTATTAATTTTTAAATTTAGAAAATTATTAAAAAACATGAAGCTGAAGTTATTTGGCAGGCGCCTTGCAATGCACATAAATAAATCTCTTTCAGCAAGTCCCCAAGGGTTTTAGGCAAAACTTTGTGAATGCCAAAGAGGAAATCTAAAAACAATTTCTGGCTTGGTAATTGAGCCAAAAAATGGACATCAGGTCCAAACTGCAGTATGAAATATTAGTTTTTGTGCTCAAGAATGAAGTGAGGGATGTTTTCAGCTCAGGACTGTCTAAGGCGCTTTCCAGTGAACTAGAGTAACAAAGATTTTAACCCTTAACCATTTAACCATCAGCAAAAGCCTTGCTTTAGGGATTTCACTGCAGTTCTTTGGAAGGAATCACAGACAACAAGGGGCAATGGGTTTGGGGTTTTTTATGTTTTGGTTAGCAAAACATTTTGTCAGAACTTTCCCAGCCATTTTTAATTCAGGTCAACATGCAGGAAATCACCAGTGGTCTAGAGAGGATTCATCAGTAGCCTGGGTTGTGTTGACTTCTCCACAGAGGACATCCAGCTCATTCCATTGGGATCCCAGTGACATCTTTCAATTCCTTCTCCAACACGAATGAGTCAAATTCCAGGGCAAGCTGAGAGAGCAGCTAGAAAACAGCTCTGTGCTGAATATCACTAAGAGCATTTGGAAATGGGGGCAAGTCTGGCCACAATCAGGCTTTGGAAAAGGAAATCTGAACCACCTGGGCTATGGAAGATGTCCCTGCCTGTGGCAGGGAGTGGAACTGGGTGAGGTTTAAGGTGCCAACCCAACCCAATCTGTGATCCTGTGACTCTGTGATTCTTGATGCTCCAAACAAAGTCACCAGTGTGGAGTTGGGGAAACTTCTGTCATGGCTTGTTGGAACTCCGGAGGCTGAGAATTTCAGGCATTCTGTTCTAAAAGGTGCTGACCCTCAGGAAAGTACTACATTTGACTTGAGGCCATGGAACAGACTTCTAAAGTTGAGTGATAGCACTGGGATTGTGGATGTGTAGTTTGAATAGAATTGTGTGATCTCACAGGGTGAAAAGCTTAGATTTGAGATTTTAATATAAAGTAATGTATGGGGCAAGATGGAAGACTTTGGGTGTTATCTAAGTCCCTCTTCGCAAGTTTGTGTGGTTTTCTGTAGTTGGGTGAAAAAGGTCCACATTGCAGGCCTTGGGTGGTCATTATTGGGTTAGAAATATAAATAATATGTGTCATCTCGTTATTGGGTGATTATTGCTTAAATAACCTTGGAAAGAGTTAGAGGTGCTCCATTTTACCTCCTTTCTCTAACTTGCTAGTTAGAGCTCACAGCTCGTGAGGCTGCAAATAGATAAGAAATAATAAACACCAAGTCCGAACATGAAACTGTGACTCCTGTGTATTAATCCCAACCAGTTTACAAACTTATCAACACTTTGCAGAAGACCAAACTTTGCATGTAGAGTTCTAACACGCTTGTTCCACCTTTGTGGGCTTTACAGTAAATATGGCACCAAAGGTTCTTAGAAAACCCATGTGAGAGAAAGTTCTCCAAACAAGGTTGTGTTTTTAACCTCTGCATTGATCATGGGAAATGTTGTCAAGCCCTGGAATCGACTTCCCAAGGAAGTGGTGGAGTCACCATTACTGGAAATGCCCAAAATGTGTGTAGATGTGGCACGTGAGGACAGGGTTTAGTGGTGACCTTGCTGGTTAAGAGTTGGATTTGATGATCCCCAAGCTCTTTTCCAACCTCAATGATTCTACAATCATCATTTTTAGTGAAGATTTGCTGCTCTGTCTCAGTTGATGGCCACCTTCAGTTACAAATAAACCAGAACTGGATCTCTTAACGTGCTGCCACTTGAATTTCCACTCTGCTCCCACCAGTGCCCTCCCCTCCAGCCCAGATATCCCAGCATGGGCACACAGGGGAGCGAGGTAGGAAGCAGAAAGAATACGAGGCAGGGGATAGCCAGAGTTCTAAGAATCATCTTCTACATAATTTTCACATGTATCTGATCCAAAAAGCATCCACTGAATGAGCACAAAACCAGCAAATACCTTACAGAAAGTCTGCACTTGTGCTGCCATTTCCCCTGATGCAGAAGAGCAGTGGTTTCCTGCACACAGATATGAGAACTAATATAATTTACCGAGCCCCGACTCTCCTCATTCTCCTAGCACGATAAACTGTACTTATGGAGAGACTGACTTGCAGGACTCACACACAGACTTCAGCTGTCTGTGAGTCTTGGCTGCCTGCAGCATGTGCCCCTGCGAGGAAATTTGCATCTTCAAACAAAACATCAGCAGAACTGACAGATTCTTGTTTAAATAAGGTTTGTTCCAGATCTGAGATTTCTAACTATTGTTATCGACAATACAAATGAGGGGTTATGGAAAGAGGATACATTAATTCCTTCCTTCCCCTGATTAAAAACATGGTACGGCTCACTGCAAACCCGAGAGTTGTGATTTTGTGATTTTGAAACTCCTGTAGACATCAGCTCCCAGCATGCTGCTCTTTTATGCATCATGTCACTTCCAGGCTGCCTTTGGCTGAAAATGAATATAAAAAAATCAAATATGCCACCTAAAAATTCTACTGGAAATACTCCTCCATTGGAGTAGGTTTGCAAGTGAGTGATTCTTGGGGAAAAACTTGGTGTAATTCAGAAAAGGGCTCACGTTTGTATTGCCCAGCTTGGATTAAAAATCCTCACAGGGGTTTTTCTGGTGACAATGTAAAGTTAAAAACATTTCCTGAGCATCTAAACCAGGAATTTCCCAGTCTTGCTCTCATCTTCCCACTGCTGAAGTTAATCCCAAAGTTTAATCAGTGATCCTGATTTGTTCAGTTTAATGGGATTGGTCAAGCCCATTTCTGACAGGAACCTTGTGGAAGGGTCTAAGAGACACAAATGAGCCCAATGACACCCACGTGAAACATCCTCTGCACAGGAAAATTGTCTGATGAGGAAAAGGAGCCAAAAATGGGGGTTTTTTGTTAATGAACAACATTCAATCATTTATTGAAGCTGTTATGAGAAGTCTGTTTATTTATAGAATCATAGAGTCACAGGATGGTTTGGGTTGAAAGGACTTCAAAGCTCATTTTGTTCCAACCCCTGCCATGGGCAGAGACACCTTCCACTGGACCAGGTGTCTCAATTCGCCATCCAGCACTTCCAGGGATGGGGCATCCACAACTTCTCTGTGCAATGTAATTTACTCAGCTAAAAGCACTGAGTATCTTACACTGACCTACAGAAAATTTTGCCTCCATGAGATCTCTACTACTGAAAAATTAGTAAAGACTAAAAGTGCCACTTCTTATTCCTCTTGTCACAAATATTTGGGTGGCAAAAGACAATTATTTATTTATTTATTTATTTATTATCTTTATGGACACAAGTTCAAAAATTCACTGTGATGCAACTGGGTACAGTCGGTGTTGGAGACTCTTGGCCAAAATTATCTGCTGCTCTCTCATTTAAGAAATATGCCCTTCCTTCCATGAAGTCCCTCCTAAGTTTGGTAAGTTTGATTTTTTTAAAAAAAATTCTTTTTGTCTTTTTTCCCTTTTGAAAAAAAAAAAAACAAAACCAAAACCAAACAAAAAACAACTCAGGAAAAAAAAAATCAAAGCACAGAAAATTACTAGAAAACAAGAGAAAACATGTGAAAAAAAGCAACCACCCAAGCAAGAGCTATCCCTGTCAGGACGTTTTCCATAAATCCTAACTTCTCATCATCTGAAGATTTACTTCTTTAGCAGCAGATGGTGTGACCCTTATGCAATTAGTTAGCTCTGCTCTTAGAGAGATAGCGCTCTTCAAACCCCAGTGTTGTTGCTGACAGAAACATTTTTAAAGCACTATGCAAACAAGACTACTTCCTTTAATTGCAGCATGCAAATAGGATGAAGAAGGATGGAAGGAGGTGAATATTAAGCACTCAGCCCTCCACGGCTCTGAGGTGGAGCCTCCACTTGCTGGGTAATGCAGAAAACAAAGAGCATCCTCTGAAAGTGGGTTTATTAGGAGGGAATTGTTCCCTGGGAGGGTGGGCAGGGCCTGGCACAGGGTGCCCAGAGCAGCTGTGGCTGCCCCTGGATCCCTGGCAGTGCCCAAGGCCAGGTTGGACATTGGGGCTTGGAGCAGCCTGGGACAGTGGGAGGTGTCCCTGCCATGGCAGGGGTGGGATGGGATGAGCTTTAAGACCCTTCCAACCCAAAAATTCTGGGATTTTGTGAAAACAACAGCTTCCAAAGTGTCCCAGTGCAGGAAGCCCATCCTTGCTGAGGGACACCATGGAGTAGCAGGAGATATGAAGCGGTTGAAGGACCTCCAGGGGAAAGCAGCTGAGGTCACTTGGCTTATTCAGCTGCAGAAGAGGAGACTGAGGGCAGGGCTCATGGGGCAGCACAGGGACAGGTCCCATCT